>CAUYPK010080038.1:0-113049 GCA_963574355.1 Loris lydekkerianus | reverse complement strand
ACTTGAAGAAAGTGCAGGGAAAACTCTTGAAGGAATCAGCCTGGGTGAATATTTTATGAGGAGGACTCCCCAGGCAATTGAAGCAGTATCAAAAATACACTATTGGGACCTGATCAAACTAAAAAGCTTCTGCACAGCCAAGAATATTGTAAGTAAAGCAAGCAGACAGCCCTCAGAATGGGAGAAAATATTTGCAAATTATACCTCCAATAAAGGTCTAATAACCAGAATCCACAGAGAACTCAAACATATTAGCAAGAAAAGAACACATGATCCCATCTCAGGGTGGGCAAGGGACTTGAAGAGAAACTTCTCGAATGAAGACAGATGCACGAACTACAAACACATGAAAAAAAGCTCATCATCCTTAATCATCAGAGAAATGCAAATCAAAACTACTTTGAGATATCACCTAACACCTAGGAGTAGCCCACATTAACAAAATCCCAAAACCAGAGATGTTGGTGTGGATGTGGAGAAATGGGCACACTTCTACACAACTGGTGGGAATGTACACTAATATGTTCCTTCCGGAAGGATGTTTGGAGAACATAGAGACCTAAAAATAGACCTGCTATTCGATCCTGTAATTCCTTTACTAGGTATATACCCAGAAGACCAAAAATCACAATATAACAAAGACATCTGTACCAGAATGTTTATTGCAGCCCAATTCATAATTGCTAAGTTATGGAAGAAGCCCAAGTGCCCATCGACCCACAAATGGACTAGCAAATTGTGATACATGTATGCCTGGAATATTTTGCAGCCTTAAAGAAAGATGGAGACTTTACCTCTTTCATGTTTACATGGATAGAGCTGAAACATATTCTTCTTAGCAAAGTATCTCAAGAATGGAAGAAAAAGTATCCAATGTACTCAGCCCTACTGTGAAGCTAATTTATAGCTTTCATATGAAGGCTTTAACCTAACTATAGCACAAGACTATGGGGAAAGGGCCAAGGGAGGGGAACAGAAGGGGTGAAGGTGGGTGGAGGGAGGGTAATTGGTCGGGCCACACCTATGGTGTATCTTAGAATGGGTACAGTCGAAACTTACTAAATGCAGAATACAAATGTCTACATACAATAACTAAGAAAATGCCATGAAGGCTATGTTGAACAGTTTGATGAGAATATTTCAGACTGTATATGAAACTAGCACATTGCACCCCTTGATTGCACTAATGTACACAGCTATGATTTAACAATAAAAAGATGACATAATAGATTATATATATATATTGTGCATCCATTGACATATTTTTTTTTTAACTTTTATACTGGAACAAAAAGTTATTACCCACCATGATTATGGTGACATAGTATTCTACATTTATTTATATATTTTCCTATACTCTTTTATGCTGTCATGTTTCTGTTTAGGGTTCTTATGTTTCAAATTGAAGAATTCTTTATCTTATAAGGTAGTCAAATTGTAATGAACTCCCTTAATTTTTGTTTGTTAGAGAACAGCTTTATCTTTCATTTTTGAAGATTACTTTTGCTCCTACAGTTTTTTTTTTTTTCAGTTTTTCTTTCAGCACATTGAATTTATACTTTTTTTCTTTGAGTTTCCTTCTGGTAAATCCACTGATAGTCTTATGGAGGCTACCTTCTATGTACTCCTCTATTATGCTGCTGTCAAAATTCTCTCTTTGTCTTTGACTTTTGACAATTTCATTGTAACATATCTTGGTATGGATTTCTTTGTGTCCATTTTTATTTGCGATTCTTTGGACACTGTGGATCTGGTTCTCTATTTTCTTTTCCCAATTTGGTAAATTTTCAGTTATAATTTCTCAGAAAAAGCTTTCTGGTTCTTTCTTTCTTCTCTTTGTGTGACCACCATAATGTGTGTGTTTTAATTCTTTTTCTTTTTGCTCCTCTGACTGAACTACCTTAAAAAATCCTATCTTCAAGGTAGCTGACCTTTTCTTCTGCTTGACCTAGTTTACAGTTCAACTCTTTTATTCAATTTTTCCAGAAAAGTTATTATTTCTTCAATTCTAAGACTTCTGTTTTGCTCCTTAAAAGTTTTCTGTTTGTTGAAATTCTCACTTTGTTCATTGGTTATACTCCAGGTCACTAAGTATATTTATGACATTTTGTTTGCTTTGCAAGGTAATTTATAAATATTTTCATCTGAGGAGCTTACATTTTGAAATTTTATCTTATTCCTTTGTTTGGATTATATTTGCCTGTTTCTTTCCTTTCCTTGATGATTTGGTATCTACACACTAGAAAACAATATGATCTCTCTCAGTCTCACTGATTGGCCTCCTATAGAATGTTTACTTCTATGAAGAATAGCCATATTGATCAATCCATTTTGTTAGTCTAAACAGCTATCTTTATTCTTAGCAGTCCCAAGGCACCTAGGTTAGACTGGTCCCCTCTATGCTCTGGTACAGGGGAGACAGAAGACACTCTTTTGGGTAGTACCTGGAGAAGTTAGAATGTTGGATTCTCCTTCCCTCCCTAGGCAAGGAGTTAGTCTTTCCCTCCCAAGGGAGAATCTGGGAATTGAGGTTTTTACCCATTAACTCTGTGCTTCCCTAAGAGAAATAGCTGTGTTGAGTGCCTGTGCTAGTTCAGACTGTCATCTGTATCATCTGTAGCTTCCAGGATTCTAGCATATGCCAAATCCTGTCAGCACTCCAAGATGGAAGTCAGTCCCTTGGGTAGAATCCAAAATATTGAAGCAATGAGTATACAATCTAACTCCTTCCTCAGGGAGAAGGTGAGAACTGGAGGTTTCCTTCTGATCATATGGTGCTGTATGAGGATTTGGAGATTATAGTGAGAGGATGTTTCAAATTTTTCTACTGATTTCAAGGTGGCTGGTTCTGTGCTTGCCTGGAGCACAGAAGCCTCTCAACTAGTTTTTTGATTTATGACTAAGAAACTGATCTGTGTGCTCTTGAATCAGTGTGTCTAAGGGGATAAAGAGAGTCCAAGGCTTCTTGTTCCACTATCATGCTGGTTTCTCTCCTCATGATTAAAAACTTAAGTCTTGCAATGTCTACAGTTGCAGAAACTATTGCAGCTATATTTTATGCTATTTTAAAATTTCCTTTCTTCCTCCTTTTTTCCTTTTACATTTTATAAAAAACACAAACAGGGCCTGCTGAATACTTTTGACTGGCAACCTGATCTTCTAATTTCTGTTGTCACGGCTTATGTGTACTTGCTAAAAGAAAAATGTTTCCTTGCAATTGAATATGATATATAATCATGTAATTTAGTTAAAATACTATGTAAATTGATAACATGTGAAACAAGAATTGTTGAAAACTATGTCAAATGCTCTGGAAAGGATCAGTACTGCAAGACAAAAATGTCATTTTGTTATGTGTGAGCAAGGCTGTTGTAAAATACTTAAACAAAATCCTTAAGAATTGAAAAGGATTTAGCATTCTGATTGCTTCACAAATATTCTTAAGTTCTTATTCCACTTTAATGAAACTAAAATGGGAAACTATTTAGTATATACATACTCTAGGCAATAGCCTTTGTCCTACTTTAAAAGAGTAAAAGGTGATCATATTTTTATCAATATTAAATCAAAACAGTATTTTATTTTATTTTTTTTACTGTGTAGAAATTTTATTTATTAGAATTCTTTTTTTTAATTAAGTCTTTTGTACATAGATCATAAATACATATATGCCAATTTCAGTGTTTTGATTATTTGTACAAATTGGAGTGCTTACATCATACTAATCAATATAGCTTTCACCTCATTTACTCAATTATAGCATTAGGACATTTGTGCTCTACACATAATAGATCCAACTTGTACTTAATATCAAAAATACATTACTGGGATCTGATCAAATTAAAAAGCTTCTGCACGGCCAAGAACACACTAAGTAAAGCAAATACACAGCCCTCAGAATGGGAGAGGATTTTTGCAAGTTATACTACTGACAAAGGTCTAATAACCAGAATCCACAGAAAACTCAAACTTATTACTAAGCAAAAAACAAGTGATCCCATTTCATTGTGGGCAAGAGTCATGAACAGAAGCTTCTCTGAAGAAGACAGGTGCATGGCCTACAAACACATAAAAAAAATGCTCATCATCTTTAATCATCAGAGAAACGCAAATCAAAACTACTCTGAGATACCATCTAACTCCAGTAAGAGTAGCCCACATCACAAAATCCCCAAACTACAGATGTTGGCGTGAATGTGGAGAAAAGGGAACACTTCTGCACTGCTGGTGGAAATGCAAGCTAGTACGTTCCTTTTGGAAGGAAGTTTGGAGAACTCTCAGGGATCTAAATGTAGACCTGCCATTTGATCAAAACAGGATTTTAAAGTTATGTATGTGTCTTCTTTTTCAATTTTTTTTGCTTTAAACGTTTTTTGCTTTAACTTTTTCAAGAAATAATAACTATCATATGAAACTGGCGAGTATTGCGTCTGATGACTCTCAAAACTTCCACATGAGACCTCTCCCTAATTATCAGAATCAATGGCAAGTACTAATGCAACAGCTTAAGTAACTACATTCCCAGACTCTGCAAGCCCAACATGTCCAGGGCTGAACTCACCTTGCCTGTGCATCTACTTGGTGTTTTCTCCTCTGTTGGTGAGAAGAACATCTTCCTGGTCACCCAGCGTATATCCCTGGATATCCCTGGATATATTTTCATCCTAAACATTTTTTGAAGCTAACCTTTCTTCCTATCTGTACTATTACTCTCTAAATCCTGGCTCTCATAATACCTACCAGCTTCTTAACTTTTCCCCCAACTTTTACTATGTTTCTCTTTAAATATATTTCCACACAGACTCAAAAACATTTTACCTAAAATACAAATCTTAAGACCTTACCTCTCTACTTAAAATCCTCAAAAATGGTTCTTTTGTTCCTACAGGATAAAGTACATATTTACTGTGGTCCTGTGCATTTTTGCTCCTCCTTTCTTCTTTATTTTTCGTTCTAGAAACACTAAGCTACTTGAAATCCCTGGACCACGTTCATGCTTTTGCTAAGGTCACTGCTTTTCTTGAAGTAGGAAGTGTACTCTTCTGCAAAATCCCAACACTTCACTTAGCTAACCTCAGGCGTTAGCCTTCGGTGACCCTTTTTTCCCCTGAGCTCCAAGACATTATGGGCATCATAGAACTTTTATTGTTGCCATCATATTGCCTTAATGATTTGTCTATTTTTCTTATTCACTATTAGCCTTATTGTGTGGTCCTAATCATTTGCCTAAAGTCTGGGCACTTCATAAGAAAATCATCTGCTGCGTTCATCTTTTTATTCACTATATTAAGCACAGTGCTTGGGATACAGTAGCCCCTTAATAAATGTTTGGTGAATTAAATAATAAATTGAAACACTGTGTTCTAATAAATTTTTTTTATAGAATTGTTACCTATAGCTATACAATTAATTAAAATTAATATAATCAAAGCTTCTAAATAACCTGAAATGAAAACTCAATTATTTTTTTCCATTTTTGTATGTTATTTTAAATTTATAAAAAGAAATTATAAAAGCTTGGCTTTTGATATTTGTTTTAAGGTAATAAAATGGTTCTTATTAAGTTAGTGATTTTAAATTTCACTATACAAAAAAATACTATGTAAAATCAATATTGTCTCAATCTGAATAAGTATGTTAATATTATATTTTATCTTAATTAAGGAATGAAACCCCCTTAGAATGAATATCTTTTTCTATTCATAACAATGGTTAATTAAAATCCTCAGGTTTCCTCTTACACTTCTTTCTTTTCCTCTGTCTTAGCCTATAGGACCTCATATTTGAAACCTGGCTTTCCTCTGTGAGAACTGCTATCTTTGTCATTTTCTGCTGAATGTAGCACGGACTCTCATTTCTTCCTAATGCTGAGTTGCACCAAGTCTTTCAGATGTCCTTCATTTTCACTGTCCTGGAGGATAAATAGGCAGGGATGTGGCTATTTACATTTTGTTAAAACTCTGTGAGTAGGGTCTGTGACAGTACCTTTTATAATTTAATTCTTATAATGAAGTCAGCTAAAAGTTTTCACTGGAAGTAATTTCAAAATTTTAAAACCTTAAAAATTGCTAAACCCACCAGACAAGCAAATGATGAAGTACATTTTTTTCTCTATTTTTTACCTAACTTAACTATTATTGTAGCAGAAATAATACTTAAGTTTTAGATAATTGCTAAAATTGAACAGCAGAGGGCAGAAAATAGCAATCTCTGTTTCTTGTAAAACAGCATTAGATTCAATTGTACACTTAGCAGGTTGGAATTTTCAAAATTGATTTTATTGCTGATCAATTTGATGTAGATAGTCTGAAAACAGGAAGTTTATAAGCATTAAAACTAGAGCTCTGGACATTCAAAAAGTAAATTACAGTATTTTTCCATTTATTTGTATAACTATTTATTTCAATAAATTTAACGCATTGCACCCATATTGACAGTATTCTGCACTTGAAATATATAACCTATTTAAACATTGCGATGAATCTGGAGAAGTTTCATGAGTGATATATATGAAAGCTAATATAATTATGCTGATTTTTCAGGAAATAAGTTTTAAGATATGTGGAAAGTATATACACTTAACTACCTTGTGAACAAAGATAAATTGAACAGCAGTTAACTCACAGGAATGCCTGCTACAACTTTTATTATCATCTTATATATGAATTATAATTGCCTATCATACCATAATATTTGTCCTGAGCTCTTACATATTACTTACTATGCTCTATGATTCAGCAGATTCTTATTTTTATAGTCTTGTTTTTATATAGAATGTAGTTCAGTCAATTTTGAGTTCATATTTCCCTTTGACTTTGAAACAAGTTAAGATAAAAATCATTTAGAAGCATTCTTATCTTTTAAATGTAATTTACCTCAACCCACACTTTAAACATTACTGTTTATTCCTTATTCAAGCCATCCTCCCCCTGTTCTCTCTCTATTTCACTCAAAGTAACTTTGTATGAAATTGAAGTTTTTCTTGTGGAAAAATTTAATCTAGAAAAAAAAGCCTAGAAAGGCATTAAAAAATTTTTTTTTAAAGGCTTAAAAAAACTTGTTCTGTTATTCATTCTTTAGAATTTTAAAATTTCAAAGAAGAAATAATTTTAAATCATTTTGTGCCTTACATCATAGTTATTAAATATATATGTTTATTTACTTATCTTTATTTTGCTATTTTGGATTTATATGTAATTTATGCCTCCTATTTTTATTTAATCAAATTAATTTATTTTAATTCTAATTTATTTTAGTTCTAATTTATTTTAATTTACTTAGTTTATTTTTACTATATTTATTATTTAATATTTAAAAAGCTAAATACATTTTCATTCAGAGAACCTGCTACATATAGTGTGGAATATTTATTAACAGACTAAAATAATTTTTAAGTGATACAATTAGGAGATATTTTTACCTATAGTATGTAAACGTAGTCATAAATTACAGCTATTCTAATATTTTGAGGTAGGAAAAAAATAGGGGAAGGTGATGTAGTTGAAATCACAGAAAAATAGAATTAAGAGTCTTAAGAGTCCACATTGTTCATCCTTTTCATTTTTAAAATGGAAAAATTGAGGCCCAGTGTGATTAAGAGTGAAGAATCAGATAATACAGTCAACATGGGGGCTGCGGGCATGACATTAATGTCAAAATTGCACAAGAAGACAGCATGGTGGAGTCTCATGGCATTTAGGAATATTAGCTCTTCTCCCTTTAATAACTTGAGCGCCAAACTTCCTCATGCTGGAAACAGCCCCTTGCCCTGAATCTTCCTTTATCTGCTTACACGGCAAAAAATATACAACTTGGTGAGGAATTTATGAGGCAGCCAAGAGAATTGCAGGAGCAGGTTTCCTGGGATAGGCTTGACAAGTAATAGGAAGAACATAAATTCCATAGGGGAAAATCCAGTCCTCAACCCTCCCCACCAACTCTCTTTTCACAAACTTTTTATCCCCAGCCTATCTCTCCCCCAGTGGTTCGAGTGTTCTACGAGGCGAGGGAGTATTTAGTCAGTGATTTTTGAAAGGTCAGGACCAAAACCAGGTATCTAAGTCCCTGGGAAAGATTCTGTTGCTCCACAGCCTTTCTAGACTAGCCTTCATCTTCTAATCATTTCCTCCTATGAGCCTTTGCCTAAAACGGAGTCGCTTGCTTTCAATCCATGTAAAGAGAAGGCTTTACATTTGTAAAGGCTTTACATTTGAAGTCTATTTGCCTCTTCAGTGGGAGGGAGGCTGCGGTGAAGGTGCGAGAGTCCCGCACGCGCTGCAGCGAGGCCAGAGGGCGTCCTGGTCCGGTGGAATATACTCTGATGGGATTTCTATGCAAAGTGTTTCATAGAGTCACTCTTGATCTGTGAGACTTCAACTTTTAAAGATAACATTTTGGGTTTTCCCTGGATCCTGACTACATCTCGGAGTATTCAGCACCCTCCCAAAGGGTGTTGAAGTTCACAATTTTGGAAAATTTCTTAGAAGGGTAATTTTATCTGCTTGTTTGCTTTCCCGGCTGGGTCAGGTGAGGTGGACAGCAGCGTTTTCGTATTGCTAAATGGGTTTTCTCAGGAGAAACCCATTTTATAGAAGATAACCAAAATTACTTTTAATGTGAGACCGGAGGGCCTGGTGAGAGAACTTGCCACCGCCGACAACAATTAGCAATTCGGCTTCTCCTGTGCAGCATCCGGAAATCAGCTTTGCTGCATTGGGTCGAGGCTGGAGCATCTCCATAGCAGCTGCAGCAGCGGCACAAAGGGAGCGCGCGACTGGGAGCGCAGCGCTGTCCTCGGTGCTGAAAGTCAGCAGCGCGCGGTGGGAGCCACAGCTCCGGAGACCCGAGGTCTTGCCGAGCGAGAGCCGCTATCGACTTGGAGCTGCGCTTTCCCGGAGCCGCGCACGCGACACTGCCTGGGCTGTGCGGGGTGCGGAGCGCCGCGCGGGGGAGGGGTGGCCGCGCGCGCCCGCCGCCTATCGCGAGTCGCGCACGCGCGTCCGGGACTGCCTGCCCCTCTCTGTGACTCGCCTGTGCGTGTGAGTGTATGTATGTGTGCGTGTATCTGTGTGTATGTGTGCGCGCGCGCGCGCGGGTGAGCGTGGAGAGAGCGAGAAGAGCGCGCGAGAGGGTGAGTGTGTGTGAGTGCATGGGAGGGTGCTGAATACTCCGAGACACAGGGACCACAGCGGCGGCTCCGCTGAAAACTGCATCCAGCCATCCTCCGGACTTCGCGAGCCGGCACAGGGCGCAGGGCATCGGCAGCCACCAGCAGAATCTGGGAAATAGGGATTCTTCTGCCTCCACTTCAGGTTTTTAGAAGCTTGGTGCTAAATTGCTGTCTCAAAATGCAGAGGATCTAATTTGCCGAAGAGAACGGCCAAGGAAGGAAGAGAGGAGAAGGAGAGAGAGAGAGAAAATAAAGGGTATTTTGTGGATGCTCTACTTTTCTTGGAAATGCAAAAGATTATGCATATTTCTGTCCTCCTTTCTCCTGTTTTGTGGGGACTGATTTTTGGTGTCTCTTCCAACAGTATACAGATAGGTAGGTACCTTTTGTGCTATGCTTTTGAATTGTGCATAATTTTGTGGTAATCTTTGTTCACAATGGACAAATTAATTCATGTCATGTAGACTTATGTCATACCTTGACTGCATTCCAGATTTAAACCACCTAGACTGTACATATTCTTCTTAGGATGAAGCAAAGAGAAATGACTATGTCTTTGATGCAGTGGAAGAAAAGCTCTTCTCATTTATGATCCCCCGATTTTATTAATCCTACCTTAACAACATTTTCCCGTTTGTTCAGATTCTCTTGGGGTCTGAACGCAAAGCTGTGATTCTGAGGAAAGGAGAGCGTTTCTGGCCCCCTCCCTCGCCCTCAGACTCTCTCGTCTTGACCCCTTGGCTACCTTTGGATGTTGGAACCCTGTTGCCCAAGTCTGTTGATGTGTCTATTCGGCCTATTCGCGTGCATGGGAGACTCCCGGGGGATTGTGCAATAGCGAGCTTCCCTCCTTCCCCTCCTGGGCGCTGACACTGTTCTCTCGCTTGCTGTTTGTTCTTTGCAGGGGGGCTATTTCCTAGGGGCGCTGATCAAGAATACAGTGCATTTCGGGTAGGGATGGTTCAGTTTTCCACTTCGGAGTTCAGACTGACACCCCACATCGACAATTTGGAGGTGGCCAACAGCTTCGCAGTCACCAATGCTTGTGAGTAATGAATATTCATGTCTTTCGGGTTCTGCACGCGGAAAGCTATGGAGTGTGACTGTGGGGTGTGTGTGTGTGTGTGTGTTTCTGTGTGTCAGTGTGTGGGGGTGAGTGCACACGCGCGTGCGTGTGACGGCGTAAAGAGAAGGCAGCTGTAATCTTGGGGACCCCCGCTGGCTGGAGGGGGCTGAAAAGGGAGCGAAAGGAGTTGAGGATTGAAGAGTGTGCGCATTAGGGAGCTGTGGGGCCTTCCTTGGTCTAGGGGTTTTCGCTCAGCCGGAGTGCTCCGAGAGAAGCACTCCCCGCCGCCGCCTCCCGCGCGCGCGCCTGTCGGCACGCTGCCCGCAGAGAACACGTTGCTCCGCAGGGCGCGCTGTGGGGCTGCTGGACAGATCCCACCGGGACTGCCGGAGCCCCGCCGCCTTCCCGGGCAGATGCCGCCTGCGCCTGCGGCCCTGAGGCTGAGATCTGCAGCCCCAGCTGGAGCTCGCCCGACGGCCTCCGCGGGACTCGCGTTATTCTCTTCCGTGGGACAAGTTGTTGAAATGGCGCTGGAGTTCAGCTGGGCTGGGTGTCGTTACATAACGCCCACCCGAGGGGCGAGGAGCTAGGCTGACGCAGGCCGGGACTCGGCGGGCGGCTGGGGGTGGGGCTGGGAGGGGGCTGGGGGAGCACCGTCAGTCGCTCCGGCTCGGCGGGGCTGCAGCCCAAGCTGAAGGGGGCAGTTCCACCAGGGGCGCCGCGGTCAGCAGCCGGCCGGGCGCGCTTTGTTCTCAGGTAGCCCGGCTCCAGCAAAGGCCGCCAACTCTGAAGCAGTTGGATCCGGCCGACTTTGAAAATCTGGAGAAGTCCCGGATCAGCCATTTTAGTCTTTGCAGTTCTCCATATTATCCCTTCCACTGCGCTCAGTGCTCCGGGACTCGCTAGGAAGCTCCGAGAAAGCTTCGGATAAAATGCTAGAAACGGAACAATTTGGCATCTAAAAGGTTCGGTGGGAAAGGCTCGCGAGCCCTGGTCCCCGCGGTCCCTCCCCCGCGCGGGCGTGGGCAGGGCCGCGGCCGGCACTGGGCCTCCTCTCCTGCCCGGCCGCTGCCATCGTTTCCTCCCGGCTGGGCTGGGGTGGTCCTTTCCTGCCTTGATGTCCGCAGCCTTTATTGCATAGATAACAATTTGGGGGAGATGGCTCACCTCCCACTTTGCTACAGTGTAAGGGACCTAATGGAAAATTACCACGGAAGAGCGCAACTGCAGCGTTCCCCCGTTAGACAACCTGGTTGCCTTTCCACTCCCCCATATTAGGCTTTAGTGAAATATGACATGATTTAGCTTGATTCTAATTTCGGGAACAGCAACTCATTTGCAACTCTTGTCACCCAGATGAATGAAGAAATGAAACAGTTTTCTTCGACCCATTAAACGGGAGCGTTATTGTGGTCGTATTAGATGGCCTAGAATCCAATTGCTTACGATTTAAGAAGGTTTCAGTTTTAAGTATTTTCTTGAAATGTTGATGCCAAGTGAGAAAAGAAAGGTAGGGCGAGACGGGGGAGAGAGAGACAGAGAGCACTTAAAGTGGATTAGCAGCTGTGAAAAATATCGGCAAGAGTATCTCGGAAATATCTTGGAAATTGTTAGTACATACATACAGACAAGAAACCCACATAAATTAAATTTTGAAAGCTTTTCGCTTGACCTATTTACTTAGCAGATTTAGACAATTCATTTGATATAAAGAAGTTTCCATTTTCACGTGTAACCGTGCTGAGTATCTGTGTATAATTGCATTGTAGTGTGAAAATGCTTTGATAAGTAATGAATCCCAAAGAAAGACTATGACTATAGAGAGTGCACAGATTTTAAGGGGGACGTGAAAGTACTGGCAGCTATACTTCTTGAAAACAGTTAATGATTGAGGGTCATTCACTAGAGAAAATAATGAAAGGCACTTACTCTGTAAATAACAGATATGTCCCTGGAGCAAAATGAATATTCCTTGAGTCCATCAAATATGGAATTACTGTGTTGAGGCTTTGTAAAGATCATAGATTGTGTTAGGTTAAGTCAGATTTTGGTCTTCAGTCTATATTTTTGAATTTTTTTTAAACATAAATTTTTCTGAAATAAGACATACATTCAGAATACGTGCATATATTAAACCTATACATTCATGAATTTTTTTGGAAATGAATATATTCATTTAATAAACATATGGATTTCATTTTGTAAAAAACACACAATTTAATTCCCAGTTCAGGGAAGCTGGGATAATTAAATCTTTATTTGCACAGATTTTTTGTTTTTCTCTTAAAGCGAAGCTCGAATAAACACGTGCCTGTCTCCAGATCCTAAAGGTACTCCTCCATTGATTATTATGGAGGAAAACAAATTATTTTGAGGAACTGGACATATTTTAAAGATGTTAACATGAGAATTCTGAATCCCAGAATTTGTAGCTCCCATGTTATGAGTAATGGCATTGATTGTTAAAAGGAACTAGACAAGCCCTGTGAGAGAAGAGAGGCTTCTTGGGTAGAATTTTCTGGAGTTGACACTGACCCATTGACTGAACAAATCAGTTAACATTTTTTCTCTTTAGGAATTTCAAAATTTAGAGTATTTTTATCTTTTTTTTTTTTTTGTGCTAAGCCCAATATAAAATGAAACATTAGTTTAACTCTTTAGGAGAAAGAGAGAGAAGGGAGGGGAGAGAGAGAAAGATGCTTATGGAAACTGCAACCACAAAGTCAATAAATGAATAGAAATCTCCATTGTCAAATTTGTCAAGATGAGTCCTGATCACTTAAATCCTGCTCAAGGTTTTTCTCCAGTGCTCCTCCTTCTGTCCTTTGATTTCTCCCCTTTTTAGTCAGAGGAATCCACGATCGTTTTGTATATAAAGAGGAAGAAACCGCATTAAATACGCAGAAATTTCAGGAATTCTTCTTTTTGACTACAGTATTAAATAACATGGATCATCATTCAGAGATGACAAAGTAGCTTGTTCTTTTAACCATAAAAATCCCACAGGGTTAAATTTATATATTAAGAAAGTTGAGTTTTATGCCTTAATAATATAATTTCAAAAGAAAAAAAATAGAATTTAATTTTGTTTTGAGAAACTTCTTTGAAAATATTGATGTTGACATTGATTTAAGGGCCCAGAGAGATCCACTGAATGGGTTAAGGTTACAAAAGAAATAAATTCCTTCTATTCTGAACTGAGTAAATTGACTGTGTGCATCTTACTGAGCCCCCACATCCTTGCGTTTCACAGTCACAGTGGGGTCATGAAAGTATTGCTTGTTCCCATTTGTTTCCATGGGTACCTGAGGAAATAAAGAC
Source organism: Loris lydekkerianus (assembly GCA_963574355.1). Taxonomy (NCBI): domain Eukaryota; kingdom Metazoa; phylum Chordata; class Mammalia; order Primates; family Lorisidae; genus Loris; species Loris lydekkerianus. The sequence continues at coordinate 99,493 of CAUYPK010080038.1, read as the reverse complement.
GGATTTCCAATTTCTTTATATTTCTGTTTGTCTTTCCCTTTTTTCTTCACTCTCACTCTTTATTCCTTCTTTCCTTTCCTCCTTCCCTTTCTCCTCAGCTAGAGATAGTAGTAACACTTTCTTTATGAAGGTTTTTCAAACACAAGACTCCTTTTGAGAAAATAAAAAGGCTAAAACTGGAAAAAAAAAATCGAAACCAGCAATGGGCCTCAAGAATTCTTTTATTCAGTCAATAAATATTAACTGAATGCCTTTGAGTTATCAGTGATTAAGTGAATACTTTTCCCATGGTAACTCATTTTCTCTAGCGTTTGTCCCTCTATGCTCTTTTGAGACATTGTCAAAAGCATTGTAGGCCTGAAGCATTTCGTGTGCATTGGCAGCTGTGGTCTTGTTCAGGAACTTTAATGACGATGTAAGGGTATTCCAATAGTTCTTAAATGCCAGCATTTAATACAATAACTAAAAAATACCTGACTTTTGTGAAAATAATAAATTTAATATTAGTATGTGTATATATACCACGTATAGTACGTAGTTACCTAACAAAATCAATGGCAGATTTTTGGAAAATACTAAAAACTTTTTCATTCGAAACAATTTTAGTATATTTTACTGCTTGGTTAATTACTCAAATTTGTTCAAAATAAAACTTGTCTAAAGGGTTAAAACCGTGAGTATTTTATCCTATAGGACTTGGGGATTGAAAGTATTAAATATTGAATTTACTCTTCAAAATCTTCCCCTTCTAATTCTTTTGATGAATGACTTCAACAAATAGTTATCAATATGGTTACAAATTATTTAATAACTTTATATTTCAATTACATAAAAGAAAATAAGTTATAAAAATATTAAAGAAGTTGCAAATAAAAATCTACTTTTTCTCTAAACCAGCAGATGGAGATGTTGGAGAAAATATTGTTCTTTCATAAAACTGTTGCGCACACTAAAAACCTTTTAAAACATTATATACAAGTAAATTTAGAGAAACTGAAAATAAATGACATCTAATTTGAAAAACCATTTAAAATGCTGTTTGAAAAATAACTTTCAACTTCTTTTATAAACTGATTGCTCTACATTTTATTATTAAAAAAGATCTTATTCATATAAATTTGATTTACAACCTATAGAAACAGTTTACTATAAATACTCTTGGAAGAGAGAAAATTTTATTTATTTATATTTATTTCTGCAGTTTTTCACCGGGGCCGGGTTTGAACCCACCATCTCCAGTATATGGGGCTGGTGGCCTACTCCTTTTTGACCCATCGGTGTCGCCCCTATTTTTTTAGTTTTTAAATCTTGATTCCTCAGTATCATTTTTGAGAATGTATTTCTTATCATTGAATTTTAGTCAGGAATTGTTGAGATTATATATCTCTGTTCATCTAATTATTGATGTTTTCTATGCCTTTATTACAGTCTAAAGAATGAAATTCCCTCTATGTGTGTACGTGTGTGTGAATATGTGTATTTATAGTGGTAATTATAGGGTGTACGTAGTTATGGATTGGCTGAGTTACTGTGTTTTGTCATTTTTGTTGAGGTAGTCACAAATAGATGGAGGTACTGACTTAAATATATGCAAAAATTCCATAGAACCAGTTTCCACTTGAACATCTTTAAGCAGTAAGAGTTCATTCTATGAAGAAAATCATGAACACATACCAGGACAACCTGGTATTGTAAATACTCAGTTATATTCAACCGGAGATTGTAAAGAAAGAGATAGCTCTTCCTATAACAGATAATACTTCTATTCTTGAGAATTTCAGGATAATGATAGAGTTTACTAAACAAATTAAAGAGTGGCATTGGTTCACATTTTTTATTTTGAGATGAGATAAAATATTTAAATAAACGTCATTTGCGACTAGAGGAACTTAAGTTAGTAAGAATTTATCCCTACAGTATTAGTGCTTAAAGTTTTGTAAGCTTTAATCTGCTAGCTCAAGAGGGATGGAGGTTTTCTGCTTCACATTAAGCCTTGAAAGTGCTAGGGTCATTGTACACTGTGACATTATGACAAGCAGATGCTGATTCATGCCCAGATCTTACATTTTCCTGTAATCTCTTCCAGTAACATTTTACAAACTTTCAACCTTCTGAGAATCTAAAAATTTGAAAGAAAGCTGAAAAAGAGCGGTGGTTTCCTGATTATTTCAGTATGTGTGGCTGTTGAGTTTTCAGAAAATGTGATCTTTTTCCTTTGATTTTTTCTCCAACTCTTCCCTTACCATTAAAAAAAACACACAAAAAGGTAGGTAATGCCTGTGGCTCAAAGGCATAGGGCACTGGCCCCTTATACTAGAGGTGGTGGGTTCAAACCTGGCCCTAGCCAAAAACTGCAAAAAAAAAAGGCAATAAGAGAAATTGCTATCATAGGAAATAATATCTAAATTGAATTGGGAACTATTCTTTAAATCTTTTTTTGTTTAAGTACACAGAGAGCTAAAACCTTATATTTGATTTAAACATTTGATTGGGATGTTAATGGCCAGTGACTAGATTATATTTCCTTTTTTTTTTTTTGAGTAGATTGTACTGAAGAATTTCCAGATTCCATTAAATATTTACTTTTCTATTGTTAAAATTTTAGGCAAAATTTTTGATATTTTCTCTAATGACCTAAATACTAAATAATCTAAATACTTTTTAAGGTTAGAATTTTGTTTTTGTTATGCATTTGAATTTGAAAACAGTTTACTCTGTAATTGTCTCAAATTTTATTTCAATGGAGGTAAATTTTTTTCATTTTCGTCTATGAGCTAGATAGATATGTTTATAGTTGTTATTTTTATCCCTAAAGTGACACTGATGTGTATTAAAATGATTTGCCAAATATATGCCCAATGATCATCTTAAGCAGGATTTATAATGCTGTTAGGAAGATACAGAAGTCATGTTGCAAGTGCTTAGACTTGCAAGACTCCATTACAAGACTCCATTACAAGAGCCTTGACAGTTATGGAGCTACTTAGCTTCCATTTTAGTTTTAGATATTCTAAAAATGTGAGTGTGCATATTCCATCAATGGCCACAAAATTGTTTTAGTGACCCCCTCTCTGACTGTAACTGGGGTATTATATGCCACAATTTTCTGTATTAATTCCTTTAGTGCAAATTTTTAAACAATACAAAATTACAAAAATATTATTTTTTTCTTTTAGAGTGTATTTGGAAATGAGTTCATGGATACAGTTTCTTGTTGTGGACTAGTTGCTCTATTTGCACTACTATGTGTGATTTTTTTTTTTTTCCTATTTTGGGCCTGAGGTCTATCTTCACAGATTGTTTTCCAACAATTTTGCTTTCTCTTATTTTAATTCTGTGGACAATTTACTTGCACAAAGTACCTTGTTATTATATGTTTATTTTTCTCACATAAACACATAATATTGGAAAAACCGGCCCAAGGGCTTACTACTACCTTATAGCTTAAGGTTAAAGACAATTTTAAAATTTAGAGTCTTGAAATGTGTCTTCCCCTGAATCAAACAAATAGATTTGGGAGATACTGGGTTCATTATAGAAAGGGAATTTGTGACTGGGTAGTTTTTCAGATTGTTTTGATTTTTATGTCTTAATATTTTTAAAGCAACTGATATACTTTTAATAGTTTTACCATTTGGAATATTCTTTATAATTTCAGTTTATTGTTTTAGATAGTTATTTATGTCTATGCCATGTCAGCACTTACATTTTTCCATGATTATTTCAGTATTTAAAATATGAGCACTAGTTGAGTTGAATGGAAAATGGCTTAAGTTGTAGTTTGTCTAAAACACTCTGAATAGCATAGTCTAATTCTGTGAAGTTTGTTTGCTCTTTATGTAATTAATTTCAAAAAATAGATGTTCACTTATTTTATGGTCCTCTGATACATTCTCTCTGATGAATTTCAGGGCACCTGAGAAGTTACCCCTGCAGTGTAAATATATATTTAATTTGATCTTTCTAAATACCCAATTTATGTTTATATTAATGGTTATTAAAGTGTCCTGGAGTATTACCTGATTCTTCATGTCTATAAGAGAAAATGACCTGAGTCAATCATTTCCAACTTCTGCTAAAATTTAATCAAAACTCAAGTTATATAATTAGATAAAAGAAGAGTTTCCTCAACCATAAAACTTTGCAGCTAAAATTAAGTGTCTGCATTACAATACTGCTCAGAGCCAGGCAAAGTGGCTCATGTCTGTACTCCCAGCACTTTGGGAGGCCAAGACAGGAAGATCACTTGAGGCCAAGAGTTGGAGACTAGACTGGGCAACACTGTGAGACCTTGCCTCTAAACAAAACAAAACAAACAAAAATACAGTTAGCCAGGTGTGGTGGTGAGTAGTTTGAGCCTGTATTTCCAGTCACTTTAGGGGCTAAGGTAGAAGACCAGGTTGAGCTCAGGAATTTGAAGAAAAAAAAAATACTATTCTATTTCAGATTCAGCATTCGTTTTGTAATTTCTCTAGTATCCCTGTATTCAGGCCTCTGAAGTAAGTATATGTCAGTAATTTGATATGTGTACTTTATATCTTATGCTCGAGTAAATAAATAGAATGGGTATATTGAGGTAAATATGTCCAGGGTAAGGGAAAAATATTACTTTTTTAATTATAGATTGAAATTGCCAGATTTATAGAAGTGTGAGAGAGAAGACTATGAAGAAAAAGGGAAATGCTCTAAGTGGCAGTATAACTTGGTGTACTAAGGAGGGCTGTAAGAATTTACAACTGGGGATACATTTTTCCCTTTTTCTCTCCTTCCTTCTTCCTACACTTCCTACTTACCTTCCTTCCTTTGTTTAAGCTTCTCTTTTACTTAACATTTGCTTAGTTCGCGCATTTCTGGACAATCTTCTGCACTCACATTGAAGTACTAAAAGACTGAATTGTTAACATAATATTAATTGTGACAAATAATAGGAACTATTTACTATTTTCAGAGAGAGACAAGAAGAAGGGGGAGGCCATATGAATTTCTCTCAGGCAAAAACTCAAATTTTGGTGCTTTATCATCCTAGGCTGGCCGAAACGTTGTCCTGGAAAATTCTGAGGTCAAATATCAATGGAACAGTTTTGAAAAGTATTACAAGTAAAAATATATAATATAGAACACACTGACCACAAATTTTATGAGGAACACGGACCATGTTGTAATTAACCTTGTCTCCTGCTTCGGAAACCTGAAATGTTGTAGGTAGTCCAACCGAAGAGTTTCATCTCCGTAGAACACAGAAAAGTCTATTATTTAGTTTATCAGTGATGATATATGTGTCTGTTTCTTTTATTTATCTAATGAGGTGTTAGAAGAATAACAACATTTTAAACAATCCTGCATATATTTTAAATATAGTAGCATGTCTTGAAAGAATAGTTAACTAAATTAATGGTAATTCTCAAACCATGTGTAATTTTTTGATCATTGAAGCTTATTCAAAAATTATTCATAGGACAAATTAAGACTGAAATATAGAACACAATGAATAGTTTCATACTGAAAATTAAGATTATAGGATGTGGAGGGATTAGTTTGGTCATTACATTTGAAAATACTGTCATATACTCTTTCATGGTATTAATTTGGAACATTTCAAACATATATAAGCTTTATATAAGCTACTGTGAATTACATGTGTTTAATTAAAGGGACTGTGTGTATTCACTGATCCAGCTACGGCAGACACAGCTCTGAAAATCGTATAGCGTGGAAAAGGTTTTCAGAGAAAAAAAAGAAAGAAAGAAAAAAAGGCAAGTTTGTTTTCTCATTACAAGTCTTTGCCAAGAAGGGCCGGGAAGTGGAGATCTCTAGTGGTGTGTGTGCTTTGCCAGTTTTCTTGAGAAATACATTCCAAATTATGTCATGATTTTTTTTCTTTGTTCATGTTTCATCTTCTGTTTGTGATGAATTGAAAAAATTTGATCTTGTTTTTAGTTTATGCTTGCAACAGAGTCTGTGGCTTTATAATTTCTAAGCACTCTTTACAATTCATAGTTTTATTTGTTACAGCAGTTTTTTAGTTTTTACTAGTAGACAGTGTTATTACTAATTTACATTTAGAGAGGAAATTTTAGCAACACAGAGAGTACAGATGGGGGATATCAAGAGGCTACATACGTAGTTTCAGCTCTTTGGAAGAATGGACCATAAAATCCTCATCTTCAAATTCAACAACACAGAAAAGTGTTGTCAGCTTAAAGATGAATGCACAAGGGTTTAATCTGTGAAGACAAAACGTTTACAGCCCTGATGTCCTGGAATCCAGAATAGCATTGCCCTGAGTATCAGACTTGGGACTGAATTCCAGTCCTACAACTAGATGTGTGACGTTGAACCATTTCTGAGTCTAACACTGTTTTCAGCTGTACCAAAGGGAATCTTACCTTACCTGATTGTTGTGAAGACACTCAATAGTTATAAAACGCGAGTTGTGTTTAGCGTGTGGGAGTGCCCAAACATTAGTGAACTTCCAGTATTACTTTCTGTGATAAAGGACGTTTGGACAATGTTGCCTTGGAATCTTTGAGAAGCACAGGACCCCCCTGTCCCCACCCCAGTGCATTTCTACATTTTTGTTGGAATCTTTTTCTACTGCTTATATACCAAGGCTATTGGGGGCTAAAAAAAGAGGCTAACCAAATAAACCAAGTAAGCCACTGAAGTTCTGTTTAGTACATTATAGGATGAGCATGGTTGTTGACCTGGGGTGTTGAATCTAAAGTAGTATTACATCTTCCCCTTTACTGCGTATCACTTACTGAATAAGATGTTGAACAATTTGAAACTCTTTTGTCCTTGCCATATTTTTCAAGTCAACACTTTGTTGAACTGAATGCATTATGGCTTCTTAATGTTTTATTTAATTAATTAAATCATATTTATTTAAATGGAAAAGCAGTCAAGAGAACACAGACTATCAAATTAGTCAAAATAGGTTCAAATACAATTAGTAGCTTTATGATACAACATGTTTTTACTCTTTGTAGGTAAGACTCAGTTTCCTTGTCATGATAATATCATTGGGGGCATTAAATACAAAAATAAATGTTTCAATTTGTTTTCATAAAAGATCCCAATATTCCCTTCTTCCTTATGTATTAGCCCCTTGTGGTGAACCAAATGGTATGTTCAGAGAAGTGGAGGAGAAGCTCTGTAAAGTTAAATTCCACTTATCCTATTAAATGGCATTATTATTATACCCATTTTCAGATGAGAAAAAATTAAATCATTTATTCTAAGGTGCTATAATTTTGTGGAGAAGTTTTTGTTTAGAAAACAAGCAGGCTGTTTCAAAAGCCAGAGTCTCTACCAGTGCCAGTGGCAGAGTGGCTAGAATACTTGAATTGGCAGCCAGGAATTAAAATGATGATTCCAATATTTGCTAGTTCTGTGACTTTATATAAATCAGTTAAACTTTCTAGTCTCGTTTCCTCCTCTATAAAATGAGGATCATTGTAACACCTGCCTTGTAAGGTAATTGTCAGGTTTAAAAGAGAGAAGGAGAGTAGTTGCCCTATATAACATAGTGATTAATAATGCTAACTTTGGTGATTCCATTTCCTGTGAGCATGCATATTAGTCACATATAGTTAGTTCCATGCTTTTAGGGGCAGGTAACTAACAGTTATTTCTACATAATTTTCAAAATAGTTAGCTTCTTTTATATGACCATTCAAGCTAACATTAGAGACTAGGATTTTATTTCATCATCTTTTTCCCCAAACCGATGAACATCCACATTTTACAAGAGCTTTGATAGGTCCTTGATCCACAACCTTCTCCCTAAAATTTAACAAATGCAAGAACTGAAAATCATGCATAAACTAAAAAAGGTATTTACTGGTCAGTGTGAATATCTGACACTGTTCAGCTGCTAATTCCACCATTAATACATCTGATCAATAAAAATGATAGTAGGTATTTCCCGTTGATACGATGGCATCAAACACGGGGTAGGTGCTTTGTGACTTCTTTCCTGGGGATCAATTGTCTGCGTCTTGCTGCCGGTTGGCTAGTCTGTTGCCTTCTCCTCCTAAGTTCCTTCCTCAGCATAGAACGGAGGCTCTCCTTGACTGTTTTTTGGTCTGATGACAAAATCTGGAAGTTAAAAAAAAAATCAAATAATTGTACAGCCAGAGATTACTTCTTTGGAGAGCAGATGGGGTAGAAGGGGTATAGACACTGATAATAAGTAAGAACAAGGATATTCTACATATGAGTTGAGTTTTTCTGTGTTATAGTTTAGAACCCATTCACTACCTCATTCTGTTCTGACTCTCTATTCCGATGGTGCCTTATATTGCAGTGAAGAGCAGTCATCTGGACTCATTAATGTAAAATAGTAAGAACATTGGTCAAAATTACTCTTCAGAGCTTATCTGTTTCTTTACAAAATAGCATTATATTGATGGCTTTGGGTTTAGGCCTGAGTTAGAATGTACTGGCTAAAAGTCAAATGTTTATCTTCAAAGTGTTTACTCCACATTGTATGCACCAAACGCTTCTCATAGTATTTTCTTCTTTCTTTTCTTATTTCCTTGAGTTTTTAGTAGGTACTTGTCCTGTGCCAATCATTTTGGTAATGTCTGAGGTGACAAAGAACAAGATAAGGCTTCTCTACTGGAAGGATAGAATTATTCATGGGTGCAAAATCTTTTTCTTCATGTAAAAGTAGGAGTCATTAATCTAGGTCAGCTGGGTGATTTTCTTACTGCGTGAGAATGTGTAATCATTATTTCTAGATCATTTAAAAGGTATTATTCCATGTCTCAGAACTAGATATGAATCAAATTATATTGAAAGCCAAAATGGTAATTCCAAAAATTGTATAGACGATATAAAAAAGATTCTCTATGAAAGATGAAAAACTTTTGTACTAAATATGGATTTAGGATATACTGTTGAAAATCTGGATGACCAAATGAGAAATAATACATGTTAGCTATAATACCAGTTGCACATCTATTAAAAACAATTTCAATTATTTCAGTCTTTTGAATCACATTAGGAAATGATAATTTTTATTTTATTTTGCATATGATTTTTTTCTTCCATTACCAAAATCTTTCAATTCAGTTTTCATTGGCATAGATTACATAAATTGCTGGGTAGTCTTTAAATAAATGAATTTCTTTGAATTATACTATTTAATTATAGTAAATACTATTTTAGTTTATTAACATTGAAGCAAATTGCAAGTTTTAGCATAGTAGGTTTTATAAAATATTTTACAACATCAATGTGTATAGTTATTTTGAATAATCTCAGAGATACTAACACTTCACTATGGCACCTCATTATGCCACCTCACCACTCTTGTAACATTAACCCAGATTTTTTACTATCTGCACATTGATTATTATAGAAGTTTGAGAATTTCAACTGAAAAATTGTGATTATCTAAAAAAAATTGATGCAGCTTTAACGTGACAAAAATCATATAAAAGAATTAAAATATTTGCTCAAACAATAACATTTTGGTGTTGTGGATGATTTAAGACTTACGTAAGACATGCAGAAATTTTGAATTTAGATTCTTAAGGTCTTTATATTTTGATCCTTACAAATAATGATGAAAATAATTACCAAAGAGGATGTAATAAATATTATTTTCCTTTTATACACGTATCAATTCCACTTCCCTGAGGTAATCACTATCAATGGTTTCTAAAATGGTAGGGTAATATATACTGTTTTGTATCTTGATTGTATTCTATTCAACATAAACCAGAATGCTGCCTTTATCTGCATAGATTTCATCTTTCTTTGTAGATTTTCCTTGGTAGCCTGTTGTTATTTAGCCTACCTTTTGTAAATGATTGTTTTCTTCTTTTCTTTTTTAATAACATATTTGAATTTGTAGTCTAGATTGCTGCAAGTGGGATACCTTGCAGTCAAAAAAGCATTTGCATTTAAAACTTGGTTAGGGGCAGCACCTGTGGCTCAAAGGAGTAGGGCACCGGCCCCATTTGCTGGAGGTGGCGGGTTCAATATTCAAAAAAAAAAAAAAAAAAAAAAAAGGGTAAAACTTTGTTAGGTATTCAAAAAAGGCATGTCAATTCACAATCCTACCTAGAGTATATGAGCACGTCTGTTTCTCCCTCATATTACGGGTGGTGTACATGTTGAACCTTTAGAAATTTTGTTACTGGTGTCTCATCACTAAAATTTACAATGATAACATCATTTGTATTTCTGTGGATGTGTGTGGGGGGGTATAAATTGTTTTATTGCCTCTAGATCTTGAACCTTGTTCAGAAAAGCCTTTCTCATTTAAGATTATTTGAAAAGGTTTTTGAATACTTTATTTCATACCATCCTATTTTTCATTTAATGATTCACAATGAATCTCTGATTCATCTAGATTTATGTGGTTTAAAGCCTAAAAAGTAGAGAATCCAGCTTTATTTTTTCCCTCATATGGTTAGCCAATTGTCACCACAGCTATAAACAAATCCATTTTTTTTTCATAGATTTAAGTGTATCAGATTTTCTTCCTAAGGAAATGTTCCTCTAGGAGTTAAAAGCTAATAGTTTACCTGGAATATGAAATAAAGAAGATTAAAACTATTATAAGCAAAGGAAATTACAGTTATGCAAGACATTTGTTTCCTGAGCAGCGCTGTTATAAATTGTGCTTTTGTGTTACTGGGGTCTCAGATCAATAAGAGGAGAAGTCAGGTTTTGAACATTAACTGTGCCCAGAGGGATAAATAAAGGATTTTATGATGTTTTGGGGCTTGTGTCGTAGCACTAATATTACCTAAAGAGACTGCTCATTTTGCCTATTTCTTAACCTATCTGAAGTCTAAGTAATGGGTTATGATTATGACTTAGTTTCTGAATATCACTTTGAAGTTCATTCAGTGTAACAATTCACATTTGTTCACAAATAGAATATTAAAACAAAGACCACAGTCTAAATATGTGCAATAAAGAAAGGTGAAGGGACTCAGCTACTCAAGGCTTTATTAAATAGTACTATATGTTTATGTAGCTTTATCCCCAGCTTGTCCTAAAAACCTAATTATGTGCTCTATCTAAAGCCAAATATTAAGCTATTTATGCTATAAATCTGATTTAAACTGGATTACTAAATAAAATGCTAAAATGTTACTTGCCTCAATACATACTTTCAGCCTGCCTTATGGTGCATGGCATGAACTGTATATTTCTGGCCAAACATCATGGAAATTCATGAATCTTTAACCACTTTATTTTATGGAGCTATGAACTTAACGTGGGCTTATTGATGGGAGCAGGTGATAAACAAGGGCCTTTAAGTACATTTTCCAATACATTGTCTTTCCATGAGCATTAAAGTAGAAAGATTTTAGCTTTCCATAAAACTTAAAGGAATATTTTTGAATTTTGCGAGACTCTAGACATATGTTGATATTTTAATGTACGTTTTGGTGGATAGAAAAAAATTGCCTCAGTACAAAATAAATTTACGTCTGCAGAACTGCATTAAAGCCCTTTGTAAACTTCATTTTCACAGCTCCCTAATATTTATGCCCTAATTTAATTGACCATCTCCTAATTTTTGCAGTTTTTACAATATTTTTTATCCATTATAAAATATTGCTGCCAACAAAAGTCCTTCTTCATATATGTTTTTCCTCATTTCTAATGACAGAAGTGTAATTACTGAATCACAGGCCATGAGTGTTTAGGTAAATGTTTCTGATATACCCTAAGTAACTCCATACTTAATTTGTAATCCTATCAGTAGTCTATGAAAAGTGTGGTCATTAGGACTTTCAACAATGTTGTTTTTTGTTTTGTTTTGGTATTTTTGTGACAGAGTCTCACTTTGTCACTCTTGGTAGCCTCAGCCTCCCACCACAACAGGCACCCACCACAACGCCTGGCTATTTTTTAGAGACAGAGTCTTGCTCTTATGTAGGCTGGTCTCGAATGCCTCAGCTCAAGCAATCCACACACCTCAGCCTCACAAAGTGGTAGGATTACAGGTGTGAGCTACCGCGCCTGGTCCAACAGTGCTGTTGAAATTTACATTTTTTTTTAATGTATTTGATAGCTAAAAAATTGTTTCTGTTATATAATATAGTTTTTTAAATTACATATTTGTTTCTTCTTTCATAACTATTTTATTACAGTGTTTTGACAAATTTTTATTATCATATTGGTATTTTATTAAATTGTATGGATTATTTATTCAAGATCACCATGGCAGAGGAAGATGGGACCAGAGAGTCACACATCTAGCAATTTAATACTTCTGCCAGACAAGGACTATGCCACTACAACTTACACGTCACTGGTCAGAAGTTTCCACATGTCATGTCTAACTTCAGCATAGGGCAGATTAATCCTTCTTGGGTCCAGAATAGGACAACTATATATTGATGAATATTAATAATGTCCACAATGGCTAATACTTCTTTGACAATGAAAATGTATTTAATTATTTGCCCTACTTTATTATTTTTCTTTCATTATTTATGTAATCATTAAAAATTGTTTCAAAGATGTGCATTGTGTCATTTATTCTGGGAATTTTTCTTCTCTCCAATATGCACACATTTAACATTTTCAATAACATATGAAGACTGAACAGAAAATATTTTGCCTCTGGCTATTCTTCTCATGGATAATTCTTTATTAATAACATCATTATATTGCCCTATTCCTGTCTATAATTTATAAAAGTATACTTGGAATCATATTTCTTATTTTGACAGAGATGTTATCTTTCAACTTCCTACTCTTATGAGTTGAGTAGTATTGGTGAGTGAAGATTGAGAATCTTTTTTTTTTTTTTTTACCTTCACCATCTATTTTTATTTATTTATTTATTTTTTTAAGCAGGAACTCAACTTTATCTTTATATTCCACTTTGTATTAATAAATATCTGACCTTTCCTAATATAATTTATATAGGTTTATTCTACACAACAAAAAATTGTTTAGTATACGTAGGTGACTATTCTACATGGCACAGTCAAATACTATATTTTCAGTTTTACTGCTTTTTTCCCCTTTCTTAATAACTGAAATTCTCAAACATCCTCGGACATTTTGTGGCTATATATTTTTAAGTTCTTACTATTATACATTTTATTTGTGGATTCCAATGTTTCCAAAGACTCTTTTCCACTTTCCACTCTTCCTTGGGTAATCTTGATTGTTTGTTTTGAGTGTCTTTAACAATTGACATCCATGTAACTATTTCTTGACTTATTTCTCCATATGCTTTAAATCCATTTTTCTTTATCATTTATGGTAAATCAATTTTGTTCAAACAATAAAACATACATTTCCTAATGTAATCACTGATAGTCTTATTTTCCTGTTGGGATAAGGCATAAATTTCTTCTTCATGATATTTCTCAGGTTTTTTTCTCTTACCAATTCTTTCTGTTCCACAGAATACATTTCAATTTTTCATCAAGACTAATTCTGTTCTTATTTGGAGTCATTAATTTAGATTTAGATGTTATTTTTTTCCACACAGTTTTTAAAACTATCTTTGAGTTTCTCACACCTTTATCATCTTCCTTGCACTGTGTGATTTTATTTTATTCTTAAATTAGTCTAGACTTTTACTAAATTATTTCATCCTCCAGTTTATGCCTGGAGAATATGCCATTAGAGATTTCTGTTTTTCTGCAGTTTGAAATCAGTGGTCACCAAGCTCACTGCTCTGCTCTTAACTTGAAACTTTCCTTCATTCTTTTGCTTTGAAGGCTTGGTTTATGAGCTTGTTGATTTAAATTTCCTTGATACCCATTCTGATTTTTGTAGAGAACATCATAAAGTGACTTCCTAAGAAAGGATCCTCTGATGATCAATTTTCTGAGCTCTTGAATGTTTGCAAATGTTTTAATTCTTTTCTCCTATGTGATGGAAAGCTCTGCTGGATGTTGATTTCTAGGATGAAAATTGTATTTTTTTAGAGCTCAAAAAGAATTACATATTTACCTTTTATCATCAGATGTTGTTTTATATCTCTAATTCTTCTTCCTTTGTGCATTTATTATTTTTTGGTAGATACTTTTGGGATCTTCTTTTACATTAGTCTCCTAAAATTTCACAATGATGTATTTAGATGAAATTTTTTTCTGGCTGGGGTTGGGTTTAAACCCACCGGGATATGGGGCTGGTGCCCTACTCCTTTGAGCCACAGGTACCGCCCTAGATGGAATTTTTTAAAACAATCCATTCTACTCAGTACTCAATTTGAAAACCCCCTTAATATCTGAGAAATTATTTATGATAATTACTAAGAAGACTTGCCCTCTTTTGTTTTATTTCTTTCTAGATAGTTGTTTAGTTGACTTTTTCCTCTTCGAACATATTTAATTTACTGTGATCATTTGAATGCAGATCATACATCAATTTTTTATGATATTATAATTCTAAACATTAATTTTATTAATATATACAATTAAAATAGATTGCATAGCATTCATTTGTTCGCCTGTATAGAGCATTACCAGTTCCGAGGTTGTCTTTAATGGTCATACATAATTCTTAACCAAACATTTGATTCTTTCCTTCTTAATCATTGCATGAATGTTTAAAAACACATCTTTCATAGAATTTTGGAAAGTACAGGGAATCATTACGAGAAGAGGAAAGCATTTATAACTAATGATGAAAATGATACAAAAAGCAATGTCTGAGCATTAGAAAAGGGAAACAGATGAGCAGGAAATTTGAGCAATGACATACATTTGAGATATTTGTCTTATGCAGCTCACATTACCAAATCTTATTTCATCTTTATAGTCCCCCTTTTATGTTTAATTTTAAGCTTTTCTTTTCTCTTTGCAACATTTCTGTGAAATTTTATATTCCCAGCTTTTATTTTTGCCACTTTGCTCTTTTGGTAGAATATGAGGACAACATGGTTGAATGTTTTATAGCTTATGATTTTTCATTTTCAACATACGGCTTCTGAATTTTGAATGTGATGATCATAAGCTTCACTTCCAAGATTTCAACTGTAAGCCAATCAAGTTAAAGCTTCACCTGTTTCAACAGATACTTCAGCAACTATGAAATGAACATTCTCAGCAGAAAATGTTATTAAGTAATTATAGTAATAAAAGAAACAAAGCCCTGAATATTTAGGTATTTTATTTTTTATTGTTAATATTTTCTTACCTTTATCTTGGCAATAACAGAGGTAATCTCTTGATTCAGAAAACAAAATTACGTCAAAGCAATAACCACATGAATGACACAATATTGGCTGGGAGGAAGAATAGTTCATCAGATAATATTTATTTCAATGAAATTCAGAGGGATTGATTTTATGCTTTCTGATGACAGAGGTTCTGGTGAGATTACGAATCTCATATAACTGTTGAGAAGAGTTTTAACACGTCTTTCCTAAAAGGTGTCTATATAGTTGACTGTCATTATTCAGTAGTTATGTTCTATAAAATCTCCTGTAATGCTAAATTACCTAATCCCAGCATTACCTAATCCTGAACCATTGCTTATCAAAACATTTGCATTGAGTGGTCAGCATATAACATTGTTTATATGTGCTTATGTTTATAAACACCTTCCTTAATGTACATTGTTTACAGACATCATGTTTAACATACACGGATTCATTAACAATGAACATGTACATGTTTACAGACACTTTATTTAATACGTATTGATGAATTCACAGTAACCCCCTGGTCAGCAGCTCTGTAACTCATGACTGGAGGGAGCTGTTTTGACTCATGTATGTTCAAAAAGCACATCACAGCCTTCTTGTGCTTTGGAATGCTAGACAACGCTTCATCTCTGAGCTTGTGGACCATTACAGCGAAATTGCTAACAAGAAGTGCAAAAATGCAAAAAACTTTGCACTAAATAGACTGCCAAAAGAGCGCTTGTTTACAGTGTGAGAGCTAAAAGGAGAAGGCAGAGTGTCGCCTGCTTCAGCCTCTGCTGGAAACGTGTGTTGGGTACCTCAGTACCCAAAGAATATCAAAGAACGACCGCAGAGGTGCTGCAAGTATTGATTTGGGGCTTACAAATACATTTTAGGAAGTAGGTGAATTTGCAAATAATAAATCTGTAAAAAATGAAGATTGACTGCATTTATTTGATTTGAGACAGTTTGGCAGTTTAAACAGCTTCTTATTTGTTTAGTAGTCTGATAGCGTTTAACGGATTTCACTTTGCTTTGAAATGTTTATAATTACCTATCCCCCCAAAGCACCTTGTACTTGAGAGGATTTGGATCTGAATCTGACTTTAAACTGTATGGAAGAAATCGAAGGGAAATGAAAATGTTCTCACAAATTCAAATTCATGATGTTACAGCTGAAGGACAAAGCATTTCAAAGCATTTTCCTCACTTTTTAAAATTGAATGTCCCTAAATAGGACAAGCCTAAAGCTGAGGTTCCCAACCCCTGCGCTGTGGACCCGTGGCCCTGGTCCACACAGCAGGAGGCGAGTGGCAGAGGCTTGCTGACGTTTATGGCTGCTTGTTCCCTATCGCTCCCAACACCCTGAGCTCCTCCTCCTGTCGGGTCAGCAGGGGTGGGGGGTGGGGGTGGGGGTTAGATTCCCGTAGGAGCGGAAACCTTGCAATAACTGCGCATGCGAGGGAGCTAGGGCGCCCCCTCTTGGTGAGAATCTAAGGCCTAATGCTCCGAGTACCTGCAGACACAGATTAGCGTCAGCAGAGAGGTTTGACTGCACAGAGACCCTAAGAAATCAATCTCTTGAGCAAGGCTCTTATCAAAACCATCCTCTCCTGCCCCTGTCCATAAAAAAAAAAAAAAAAAAAAAAAAATTATCTTCCATGAAACTGGCTGCTGGTGCCAAAGAGGTTGAGGACCCCTTGTCTAAAGCACTGAAAGGCATTAAGCTCTTTTGAGGTGTCTAAGCAACAATTTTTTTGAATCCTGTGATCCTTGGCCTTTTCCACTTTTGTTTGCCATTCTTCTGGCTGGGAAGGTTACAGTGCCTACAAACGTAAAGAAAAGAGAGGTGAGGGTGACTGGCATACATGTCCCTGGACAGTTTGCACAATGTTTGGCTCTGAGTTGGGGTAAGCAGAGACTTGGGCTCACCAGAATCTAGTTATCATTCTGTCTGCTGTGAAGGATCGTTCTAAACAGGGAGCTGTAAGAGGGCTAGGGGGGTGTATGTCTTCATGGAGCCCCAGCTGGAATAAGGGAGCAACAATAAACAGGAAACAGAAATAGGAAATCAAAAGGGACATGGAATGGAGAAACTAGATGAAGACACTGTGTCCGGTGGGCTAGGTGAGGAAGGTCTTCTTGAGGAAGTGAAACCTGCGCTGAGACCAGGCAGGTGAGAACTAGTCAGACAAAGGGAGAGGTGGGGAAAGAGCATTCCTGGTAAAGGGAACTGGAAGTACAAAGGGTCTGAATGGGGAAAGTATTGGTGGAGTTAGTAAGAAAGCCAATTGTTGCAACAGAGTGAGACAGGAGAGTGGCTGAAGAAGCCGGGAGATCAGTGGGAAGCACAGCACACACTTTCTCTGCAAGGCTTGGTAAGCAGCATGTGTTCTGAGTTAAAGGAATTTAAAACCCATATATCTCAGAATGAAAGGGCCACAATAAAACAATGAAAAAGATCTTAGCTGTCTAACAACTTAGCTTTGTCAGAACAAAGGTCAGCAAAAATATTCAATGGGAAGAAGCAACACACAATTTCCAGGCTCACAAATTCATTTCAGGATGACAAAATAGATTTGTTTGATTAGATTTTTTCTTTTTCTTTCTGGTTGGTGGGGGGGGGGGGGAACTTGCTCACAATGAACATCTGTCTACAAATGTCTTCAGTGATCTTTGCCAACAGATAGCTGTTACGCTTACAGGGGTATGACGTCGGTTGTGTGATGAATTGCTCTGTGTCAATGAGACTGCTGATACTAGAGGTAAATTATCACTCAGGATCTTCAACGTTTGTTTCTTACTTGGTGTTGAAACTGTTTTCAGAACAATTAACCTGTCTGCTTTAACTCCTGAACTCTTGATTGTGAGTTCTGTGGGAGACGCTGGTGTGGCATGGCCATCACTTTCCTCTGGGGCTGAACAAGTCGAGCAGAGTTGCTAGAGTTTGCTCATCTTTTGTCTGTACTTACTGCCTTGCCAATTTTTCCATGATTGAAAAAAATTGCTACATAAAGCAAAATAATGACAGAGTGTCATCTTCTAAAAGTTTATATATTTTTCTCAATCCATTTGTCCAATGGACAAAAACAGGTATCTATGCAAAGCAAAGGGGGTGAATTTCCATACACAAAACAGGAGCAGGCTTACAGAGTGCAATTACTGCTCTGAGGACACCGGGCCCTTTAGCAAAGCTGTGCTCTTCCTGTGATCTCCAAACTTGACTATTGTTTCCATTTTCAGGAAATAATTAAGGTGGCATCATACATTTCAGGGTTTGTTTAGCTGTTGGGTTCTATCCGTGTCCATGGAATGAACTCTGCCCTCCTTGGGAACAAAAACACTCGGTTGGCCCTTTCTCCTTATTTGAGTGATAATAGGCCTGGAGTAACGTGTCATTCCAAAGGAAGAGAATACTACCTACAAGTAGGGCCCTCACATCTTCTCCTATCTGCTTCAGTATGATATTTATACTTTCTGACAGGGTCGGGAGCAGGGTCTTTGGGAGAAACTTTTTAAAGCCCAATAACTTTGCAAAATTGAAAGATCAGAGAAGACTTCCTGGTATTGCTAGAAAAAGGAGGAAAATTAGGTCCAACCATAAAACATCAGGACCTCAAAACCCCAGAACGGATGTCATGCTAAGTTATAAAGGTAATAAATTATTAGGATTTGAGGGATGCTTTCTAGATGGAAAAAGTCCAAGAATTCTCTTGATAGTCATTTTTTTTTTTTTTAAATCACAAAATAACTATTCTTGTCAAGAAGTTTGGCCTTATTTTTGTCCTTCTGTGATTTAAACATCCTTTCTTTTAGATAATCTTCTGGGAAGGGGACAAATAGGTTGGTCTGTGCTTCCTCAGCAGGACAGGACCTCATCTACCTGACAGCAGTAAATTAACCATTTTACATGTACAGGAACTCAACCCTTAGGCTTCTCACAGCATACAAGTTTAGTCTCTGGTCTATTTTTCTCACTATATATGATCTTATTCCAATGCAATAGTAATAATTTCCAGTTAATTTTGTTGATAATAAAGATTTATATTTAAGATCGTTTGTGTCATCTCGTAGTGAACACATTCCAATATTAAATTTATTTTTGAAATGATTTTATGATATTGATGATGTGCATTTCATAGATAGTCTATTATGCTTGCTGGCTTTTTGTTTGGTTTCCTATTTTTCCCCTATTGCTCTTGTGTTTGATTAGGAATCCTCTAATGATTGTTTTTGGTATCTGATATTGGCCAGGCTAGTCAACTTCTCTTGTCCTTAATTAAATGTGCGAAATTTGAATGATGTGATGCCGCTATGAAAACATTTAACAACATACTTGACATATACAAAGACTGCATTTATTTCTCTGTGTATTTTATACATTAACACATATACTCAGGTATGAAAAACTGTGTCTGCTAAACTTTGTCCTGTTTTTAGAGTGTGATTTTAATGACTTACTTAGGTTATCTTTATTTCAGTTTTATGGTTACTTTAGTAGTAATAACACTGACTTCTGATGTATAGACTTTAAATTGGGTATTAAGTTCATAGAGTTTGGTTAACTTTTAATATATTGACTATGGAACCTACTCAGGGCTTATCTTTATAAAGGGCAATATCATCTTTGAAATAAAGGGGAAGTTACCTATTGTTAATGTGCAATCTTTTTTATAGTTTTGGAGAGATATGCACTTCTGAGCTTGTGGGCTGATTTTTCTTCACAGAAATATTGAGTATTCACTATTTATCTGATCTTCACAGCTTCAGTGACTCAGAAAAATATGCTTTCATGTACAATTATGTTGACATTTTAATTTTTCATTTTCTCTCTACTTTCACGTTTTCTTATTCCTATATTGTTACAAAGCTAGTGGTAAAAAGCGAGGGCTACTTCTCTTTGCATTGGTACTTCTTGTGCTTTAACTCATTTTTTCTTTTAGTTGTAGGTAGGAACATATCACTTGGCTATTTCACATTTCACATTCGATCTTTGTCTCATCGAGATAAAGATGAAAGTCTCAGGACTAAAAATGCACACTTGGGACCTCTTAGGCATGCTTCTGTCAGGCTGGTGCTCTCTGTAATTGGCAAGTACTTCCCAGGTGGATTCCCTGTGCCTAGCCTCATGTCAGGCTTTTCAGGAAACAGCTCCAGTGTCTCCCAGCATATTATAATATTAATATATCAGGAGAATAAGAAGACAAACACCCTAATGGAATATCATGCCCCTGAGTATTTGTGACACATGAATTTAGAAAATTCAGAGATCATCTTGGTGGATAAAATTGGGAAATACCCTGTATTTTATGAAAATGTGGGAGTAGGAAAAGAGGTTATGGTCACAACTTGTTACTCTACAAGGTGCCCAGACACCTAGTGTGCAGAACGTAGTCCAGGCAAGATGTGAGGTGAGGTCCAAGGAATGGTTATGTTTGTCTGTGTGGGCACATACATAACACACAGTAGGACTTGTCATCATTGTCCAGGACTGAGACAGGGGCCAGGAAGGGGATGGTCAACAGGAGCGCTGCTAGTTCTTTGGGGGAGGCGGGCACTGGTAGTTTCTGTGAGCCCTAGGGAGAAAGCTGAGTTCAGAACTGTCCAGCACAGTGAAGACACGGCCCAGTTCTGGTTGGCAGGGAATTTCAGAGTTGCACACCAGAGTGGGCATGGCAGAGGCCTGTGCAGGAGGAGGGGTTCAGGGAGCAGTTAGCAAGGCAGGAGTGGGCAGCAGTGGGTCACTGCAGACAAGTCTCCTCTTTTGGGATGAAATGCTCAGTATTGTGCTCTCTGGATAACAAACTCTCTGTTACGGTCAGTACCGTTCTTTTCTTCCCTTTCATCTACAAATAACTCTCATGTGTTAGACACTGTGCTAAGGGGCTAAGGTTCTGCCCTCAGGGGTTTGCAATCTAGGGAGAGACTTTATGTACCCCCAAAACCATCTTAAAGCTCCGGTGCACCCCCTGCATTGAGGGGCCTCAAATCCCCTCTGACCATTCCAGAACTTAGATACTCTCTTCAACTCCAGTTCTCATCCACTGGGAAGCCTTTCTGAAGCATTCTAATCCTCGCTGTCCCAGTGTTTTCAGAACTTCCAAATTGTTTTAGTCATAGCGTGGAATTACAGACGCATCAAAGCTGGAAGAGGTCTAGTGATCATTTATCTAATGATTTTAACATATGGAGAAATGACTCTCAGAAAGATGCAGTGATTTAGTTAAGGGTGATAGCCACAGTTATTTATAGCAAGAGCCAGGATTCTACAACCTAATACGGTCATATAACAATCAGAGTTCCTGGGATACATAAGGTACTCACTGAATGATATTAGTCTTATTCCTTACCAGGTTGCAGTTTCTTTAAGAGTAGCATCATTCTTGACTCTTCCATTGTCTGTCCTGGGTTTCCAGGCTGAGCTGTGCCATTGCAGATGCTAAGAATATATTGACCAATGAATTGGCAATGCAACTCTCTTTCCCATCATCTTCAGACTGAGAAACTGGAAATCATGAAGGGGAACCAAGTTCGTGTTAAGCCCGATTTTCATTGTGTCTATATTACAAAGAATATTTATGGTTAGTGAGTCTTGCAATCAAGCGATGGGCATAGGTTGAGGCCATGACTCTACAAAAAGTAATTATTGATTGTTTATATTTCAAAGAACTGTTATGATCTGCAAATATTTTTAAAGCTCCCTTTATGCAGCTACTCCTTAAATTGGAATTAGTGATTATGCATTAATGGGACTGCCAAGAATTGCTGCATTTCATAAATCAAAGGAAAATGGCTCCCTTTTTGTGGATAGATATTTAAAGCCCTCAGAATTTAAATTAAATACACAAATTTAACTGCTTCAATATTGTGCTGCTCAAGGAAAGGATAGTTCCATGGAATCACTATCACTAGTGAATAGAAACAGAAAAAGCCCTGTGATGTTATGTTTAACTGGCTGGAAAGTTTGACAAGTTAATATACATCTACACTTAAAGTAAATTATTTTATCTTAGGAGACTGAGGATGTAGGAAGGAGAATTTCAGACTGATTTTCTATGTTTTCACTGAAGCTCAAGCAGGTTAATGATTGCATCCAGGGCTATCTCTGGAGGAGGGTCAATTTTCACAATGGAGGAAACAAAGTTATGATGACAGGTCCTTCTTTCTCACCTGGGTGATGCATGCATTTAATAAATGTCCAGAAACCCTTCCTTCTTATTCATTCCAAAGAGGACCAGATACAGTTTTAAGAGTTTCAATGTGTTCAGTCCCTTCTGCTGTTCACAAAATACAGATCTATATAGAGGGCAAAGCTGATAAATATATGAAAACACATAAAAAATCCACTTGCATTTTAAAATACATTATTAAATCAATAGAGCCCTCTTGCTTCTCAGCAAAAATATTATAACAAATCAAGAAAAGGATATGAGAACCATGATATATACTTAAAATGCCCTCCCATATTGTTTTTAACATAAAATATAGTCATTTTAACTTATTTCCAAAGTAAAAATCCTCCTCCTCTCACACTGTGATCCCCGGGCACACGTTAGTGTGTAGGTCCGCACAGTGACCGGAAGTAACGGGGGAGCGTGCTTCCTGTTTCCGGCTCCGTCTGCCTCTCTCTTCTTGGCCTCTGCCTCGGTGCCATCCCTGCTGTCCTTTCTTTCACCTTTCTGGGGGTTGAGGAGTGTGAGTGAGGACAGGCCTGAAGGAGAAACAGAAATCTAATTACCTAAATTACTTGGATTTGATGCATTATGGAACCTATCACAAAACCTTACATAGCTTTAGGTATTTTACTTAAAAATTTCATTTGTCGTTTTAAATAAGTGTATGCAATAACACTAGGAGGGAAAGAGAGGGCTCAGCGCGTGTCGCTGCACCAAGAGAGGGAAAAGCCAGAGATGAGAGATGTCCTGGGAAACATCTTGAAGAGTATTTAAAGACTGGAAAATAGTGCCTGACCGGGTGGCTCATTGCAGGTAAAAATAATATAATGGTCATATCCTGAGAGAGGAGGAACAAAAACAATATGCATTCCCAGCTAATATTTTATTTTTTTCTAGAATATTTCTTTTAGCCCCTTCATTTCCTCATTTGTTTACTTGCAGTATAAAGTTTTTTGTCTGGACTCTGTTCCGTTAAAATTTTCACCATAAGGTTTTCACCGTAAGGTTAATTTTATTTCATTTTTCTTGATAGTGACAGCCTGTGATTACTGTTAATGTTGACATTATGACTGGATTGTAAATGAGGATGGATATCTTTCTAATAAAGAAGAACAAGCAGAGATGAATGTTGGTCCACTACTACCACCAGTGGCAGTGACTACTACAATAATATGTCCAGTTTCTAAGGTTATTTGCTCCATGTCACTGTGGGGATGGAAATTCAGTAGAAAATTTATATTCATTTACTTAATCATTCATTTACTTTAATGTTAATACAATTAATAGCACCATTAGGGCAGAAGCCTTATATACTTACTGGTCCCATGATTCTTATAGTATTGTGTGAGGATTCTGGGGACTTTTGAGACCCCATAAGGGAGTCCATGAAATCAAAACTATTTTCATAATAATATCAAGACATGGTTTGCCTTTTCCATTTTGTAGACATTTGCATTGATGATGCCAAAGCAACCATCACCATAAACCAAAGCATGGTACCTAACTGAATGGAGCAGTCATTGCATTCACCACTGTCATACACTCATGAGAAATTCCAACAAAATACAGGGTGGCCATGAAGTTCATGTGCAATTTAAAATAGAGTGCAATTTAAAATTGCACACAAACTTTATGGACACCCTGTATGCTAAAAGAATTTTGCTTAAGAATGTATGTCACAAAAAAGTATAAACTGTTGATTTTATTGACTCTCCACACTAAAGTGACATGTTTTTGTATTCTGGGAAACTAAATTAAGTGTCTACAGAAAGCACCCATCACATGGAAGGCGCAATAGTCATATGGAACAGAAGGACTTGTGTGGATGTGCTAGCTGATGGGCCATCTTTTCCCTCCAAGGAACAACTGACAAACTAGGATTATTAACATTTGCTTATTTAGCCACTGTGTTTTTGAAAAGAAAAAAATTAAATCTGTTACTTTAAAGAAAACAACTGGCAGTTTTTGGATGCTGATTCTAAAATTCAAGCTTTTAAATAAAACATTGAATTTTGGAAAACTGGTGTCTGCCACTGTGCATTTGTCAGCTTCTCTAAAGCTAACGATTTCTCAGATAGGGTGAGTGGTAATACTAAGGAATGCAAAATTTCAGTAATGTAATGTAGAGTCCTTAGCTTTGTCAACGTGCAAATAATCTGCCTAGCTCTACGAACCGTTATTTTCCACATGATCAAACATTGGCTAACATATAGCAAATATGAAGGCTAATTTCGGAGGTGTGAAGAAAGGGAAATGATTTGTAAATCAGGAGAGCCAAGCCTGGACCCTGCTCTGTAAATGGCTTGATCGCTCAGATTTTTTGCGTTATCATCTATGAGACAGGATTCAAATTACAGGTCACTTTGAGTATCATGATGGTTTTATGAAAGCATTTCTTTCTTTTTTTTTTTTTGTGGAAGTGTATCTAAAATAAAAATCTTATTATTCCAGCTTTAATAGGAAGCATTAAAAAAACAAATCCAAATGGAAAGAAATCATCAACACTACTAAAATAACCCAAGTGAAAAGGAGACAAGACATTTCCAGATAAACACAAGTGTTAGGTAGAGGCCAGACACCAGTAACTACAGCAGGATAGGTCAAAGCAAAAATCACACTGTGGCTTAAGGTCCATGCATGGAAGTGTGGTCGCTTTTATGAATAATGCATATAGGGAAATAGGAACTAGCCTGTTCATTGTGGAATTATGCAATGTATTTTAGTTAATATGCTTTAATGTAGTATGTAAACAAAATATTAAAGTATTGTGTATTATTATGAGGAAATGGATTTGAAAAATGCAGTTCATGGCATAAGGCAGTACATTAACTATCAAATAAGTACAAGCCAGCAGGAACAACATCATCAGAGAAAGAAAACATGGAGTAAACTGGAATATAGATGTGGGGGAGGAGAAAACTAAGCTGGATTTGGAAGAAAAATTAAGATTTAGTTTAGAGAAAGATCTTGGAAGTCTTAGAATGAATTCTAGGAATAAAGAAGTTATTAGCAAGTCTTTCATTGATTTATGAAATATGCTATCTCTGATGAATTAGAAAAAAAGGTTGGTATACTGTTCCTGATAATGTTACCTTCAGAGTCCCTAAACATTTTTGCTTTAGGAATAAATGAATGAGAGAAAGCTTAAGTTGTTGTTTAAGGCAGGTGATCAGAATTAAGAGTCACACATTTTTGGATCTCTTCTTAAAAAGCTTGTATGGTGACCTAAATCAGCTGCTATCTTCTTTTATTCACACAGGGGCACTGGTATAGATATTGTTACCTTCATTTTGTCAACAAAAATATTGGGACAGAAAGGTGAACTTTCCTAGCGCCACATGCTCTGGAAAGCTGGGGTTGAATTTATCACTCGTCCTAAGCCCTGTGGTCTTTTTTACTGTGCTGCACTTTCAGATATATCTTCCGGCTTCTTCCTTCCAGTGTTTAATTGCTCTGGGAAGTTGTGATTTGTCCACGGGATTTATTTTACTCTTTTACACCACTGAAGGAAGGTTTTACCTTTACTGCTTTGGAGCCTGAAAAAAAATGAATGTGTCTTAAAAACATAGGTCTAACGGCTTACAAAGATCAGTGAGTCCTTGAATACCTAAATAGTAAACATAGATAGTATAGTAGATGATTGCAATATCTCCTTGACTGCAATGCAAGAAATAATGTTGTGGGGAAAAAACTGTGACAATCTGCAGGATTAATTTCAAATCATTCACCACAGTCCTTTGTGTCACTCGAGGGACCAGAATGGGGAGTTCTCTGCTGTCATTGTGAAGCTTCCTTGAACTAATCACTTTACCTGTTTGTACATCATTTGCCTTAACGAAAACAAATTTGATTGTATGGATAACTCAAGCTTGATTTTGGCTCTCTGATCCTAGAGGTAGATTATTTCACAGGCCTTTTGATGTTCACAGATGATATGAGCCTTAGGTTATATTCATCCTGCATCCTGGAAAGAAGAACAAAGGACACATAATTTAATACTTAAAAGGAGAGCATGGCAAGATTTTGTTTTCTCTTTGATTTCCTTTCCCTTATCTCTCTCTCTCTTTTTTTTTTTTTTTTTTTTTTTTTGAGACAGGGTCTTATGTTTGCCAGGCTGGCCTTGAACTCCTGAGTTCAATCATTGATCCTCCTGCCTCAGCCTCCTAAGTGTCTGGGACTACAGACACACACGTACTACCTTTGCATGATTTAAAACATGTTACTAGGTGGATTTGTTTGAAATCTTCATCAGTAAGGGGACTTTGTATTATATTACTTAAATTTTCATATGGAAGCTTGGCGAATGCACTTACTTTTCAATTTAAAGTCTTGCTTTAAGATATTATTTATCATCCCTTGACTTCTTTCTGCATCCACGCTCTTCTCAAACAGTGGTAACTTCTTATGATGGATGGGCTCAGACTGCAAGCCCAGGCCCATATAAGTTTCTGGGGCAATCTTAACAAAGGGAAATTAGGAAGAAGATCATTACCTTCTGTAAAACCAGTGGCTAGATTTACACAAGCTGTGTTGGTAATCATCTCTAATACTTAGAGGGTGTCAAGGATGAAGCCTGAGTGCTTATATATAGGTTCTGAGTGTCTCTCTAAGCCCTGCCCACAGTTTCATCACAGTTTATAGACAAGGATCTATTCTGACCACTATTTCATCAACTTCATTTTGTATTTCTTCCAAACAAATTTCTTGGTATATATTCAGATTTTAGTAACACAGACACAGGATACTCTTGCTAGCTCAGACTCCCCCTTTCTGACTCTCTCATTAACATCTCAAAAAAGGAGCCAAAGAACAAAGAAGAGCAAAAAATGCAGAAACTACCATTAAATATTTCTTAGGGAAACCTTCTCATTTCTATTTCCCATTTACATTAATGCTTCCAAACTGACTTCTCACTGATCAAAGTTGTCTAAGTGGAATTAGAAAAAATAAATACAAAACCAAATTCCCAACAGCAAGCAAGTTATTCCTTTATATAAAAGACAGATAATGTAAACTATTATTTATTTGTCCCGCAGTAGTTAACAAATACCTACTAAAAATGTGACTTTTCTACTTGACATTTAAATTTGTCAAGGCTAGCTAAGTACTGCAGGTTTCTATAAACTAGGCCACAATGTTATACAGTTATTTCCTTTGTGTGTAGAAGTAGGTAATATATCATAGTAAGCTGTTCAATTCAATGTGGTTGGTGTTATACCATCGTCTCTTCCAAGATACTCTCTTTTGTTTCTCTTATTCCCTGATAAGTGCCCACAGTAATAAGAAAATACAATTATTTTACTGTTAGATGACTATCTTATATTTGTCTTCGAGAAGTTATAAATATTTAGAGTTTTAAATGGAATAATTTCTACTTTTTAGATGTCTCCCTTATAAGAGTTCTTTCATGGGTGGCTTAAGGATTCTATTAAAGGTCTGAGAACATAAAGTAGCAAAGAATCCATTTGCATTCTTATTGTTGTTTAAAGAATCTGGACCTCATATATTATAATTGTGCTCTATTTTATTGGAATTAATTCAGAACATATGGCCAACCATGTGGTATCAAAGGGTTTTGCTACTTCTGAAGAGATTAGCATATAAATGCATCACAACATACGGTTAAAGGTTCACTTACAGGTGTGACGGCTTCTGCATCTTGTTGCCCTAAATCAATGCAATAGTCTGTTGGATTAGCTGCCTTGTCAGAGATATTTAGCTGCTATAAAATATATACCTACACATTATAGATTCAGTGAGAATTTGTTACAATTTCAATAAACTTAGTAGTTCTGGTAAATTAGAGAGGTAGAGTTTCCTTTCCCTGGAGTCATGGTCATAGATTTTGAACTTTCCAGTGGAGATTTACACTCAAAAAAGCATCGAGGCATTAACTTCCTTTTTCTTTTCTATTATTTTCCTTCCTTTGCCTTTTCCCATTTTGGAACTTTATCTTTAGTTACAAAAATTGGAAATATCATTTCTTTCGGGGTAAGATATTTTAATGAAGAAAGAAAAAAGGAAATGGTTTCAAATGGAAAATGTCCCCTGAATAAAACCATAAATCTATAAACCACTTCAGAAAATGTACCATGTATTGAACTTTGGAATTCCATGGAGGTTTATGAGTTCACCAATTTGATTAATCTGTTGGTTTTCCATAGCTACTATAAGAAATTACCATAATTTTAATGCTATCAATACAAATCTATTATTTTATGGTTTTGGAGATCAGAAATTTGAAATTAGTCTCAGGAAGCTGAAATCAAAGTGTTGACAGGGCTTTTTTTCCTCCTGATGGTTCCCGGGGAGAATTAGTTTTCTTGCCTTGTCAGACTTCAAGAACCCACTTGCATTCCTTGGCTCGTGGCCTCCTGCATCTTCAAACCCAGCTATGGCAGGTCCTGTCTTTCTCTCATTGCTTCCATTGGCACTCTGGTGCTTTCGCATTCCCCTTTCACTTATAAAGACCCTTATAATTATAGTGGGCCATCTAATTAATCTGAGATAATCTCCCCTTCTCAAAATCAGCTGATGCGCAACTTCTTTTTATTTTTTTTATTTTTTTCGAAAATGCCATGAAGGCTACATTGAACAGTTCAATGAGAATATTTCTGATTAGCAACTTTAATTCCATCTGCAATCTTAATTCACCTTTGCCATATAACCTAACAGGTTCATAGCTTCTAAGAATTAAGACACAGGGGACCATTATTCTGCCTACTATAGGTGATTGTGACAGTAAAGAAAAGAATAGGAAATAAGAGGGTATAAGAAAAGGAACAGTCAATTGGGAAAACAGGTGATCTCAGAAAAGCTATTCACTTTCTTTGCTTTACACTTAATCATTTCAATAAATAAATAAAAACTAACATCCACTTAAAGCCTCTGATAGGTCATTCACTCTTATATACACAAGGTACAAAAAAGATGTGTTTTTTGAAGAAAAATACATTTTGTGATGCATTTTTAAGAAAGGAAAAGTCAGTATTAAAATTGTAACAATGCATACTGATAACAAAAGATGAACACACATCACATTGAGCACCACTTATAGCTGTAGAAAACGTGACTTGAGTATTACAAATTTTATTCAGCTTTTTTCTTAAAATACGTATGCATTTTTGGCACCCTTTGTGTTATATTATCTCATTTGCTCCTCCAAACAACATTACCTGCACTTTACAGAGAATCAAGCTAAGGCACAGGATTTTTTGTAATATTCCAAGATCACTCAGCAGTAAATGAAGAGGCCTGATGTAACCCATGAAGTCTGATCTAAAAGCCTGGTATCTTTTACCATTAGGCTATACTACCCTTGTTGAAAAGGATATTAATAGTTTATCTTTTCATTTGTTTATTAGTAGTATCCATCAAGAAATATTAAGTGAGCACCACCTACTTGCAAACCAGAAACTCCAGTAGGCATCGGAAATAGAGTAGTCACCAAGCAAGACATAGTTTCTGACTCTTGAGTTGGAATATAGACAAGATAAAATATAAACATTTCTTCTTGCAGTCTATGGTTATACAACACACAAGCCCCAAATTTAGTGGCTTAACACAACAATCACTTCATCATATCTAAAGAATCTGTAGGTTTCCTGGTGTCAGCTGGGCACGCAGCTCATGTAAATTCAGCTGGGATTCATGCAGCTGGAACATCTAAGTTCTGTTTCATGGCTAGCAGTTGCTGCTTTCAGCTGGGCGCTCTCCATGTGACTTGGGCTTCGATTTGCATGATGGCTACATTCTAACAAGTGTCTCAAGGAACAATTTTCCAAGAAAGAAAAAGCAGATGCTGCCAATCCCCTTAAAGACTAGGGCAGAGACTTATACCAGGTCACTTCTTCTACATTACATTGGCTAAGTATCCACATTGTAAGTCCATGTTCAAAAGGAGAAGAAAGACACTTCAACATCTAGTAGGGCTGTGCCCAAAAAGCTGTAGCCTCCATTTTTATACCACACACTGAACATGGAAAGTAAGTGGGAAATTTTTATGAGATGAGGCTGTGAGAGGAAATCAGTAGCTAAATCATGCAAAGACACATAGGGATTTTGGAATCTAAAATAACTACAATAGGAAGACTTGGGCAGTGTTAAGCAGGATACTTAAGCATAATTCAGAAGTAAATTGTGAATAAAATCACATTGGCTGCAATATGGAGAAAAGAGTGGAACTCCAGAGTGGAAATAATAGTGATTAAGATTAGGAAGGTGGGTAGGGATGAAAGGAAGTCATCCCTGAATGATACTTAGAAGGAATATTTGACAAGATATGGTGACTGCTTGCACATGGGTGATAAGATAGAAGAAAACAAGGATGTCCTTTCTGTCTTACAGAGCTTAGAGTGTTATTTGTTTAATTAGTTCTCAGTGGAAACAAAGAAGGTTCTGAAGGGAAAATGATGAGTTCAACTTTGGAAATACTCATGACATTAAGAGGCTTATCAAACATCTAGCAGAGAATGAGTCTGCAATTGAAGAGATCTTGGTTGGAGCTAGACATTTGGTTATTCTGCATGGGAATCATTGAAGGTAAGATTATTGTAGATGAGAGTGCCTAAAGAGAGAATGTGGAAAGAAAAGGAGGTTAGGGCAGAATTTTGAGGAAAACCAAGTCAAAGATGACTTAGAAAGAGCACAGAAAAAGGTAGGAAAAAATGTTTAGAGTATGGAGTTATGGGAAAGAAGTATAGGTATTATAGTTTCCAGTGGGTCATAAGGGTATCTGTGGAATGCTGCCTCAAGGCCAGACAGCTTGTTAGGTGGACCAACAGAAATGTCATTGGAGACCTTCACAGATTGGTTGGTAGGCCAAGTGAGTTTGGTAGGCCTATTGGAATGAGCTAATGAATATCTGTGAGCAAATGAGTATCTGTGGATTTATTTGGGGATGTTTGTCTATGAAAGAGAGGGGAGAGTGGAGAAGGTGGTGTTGAGTAGTGTTGTCCTACCTTTTAAGTTGACAGACTTAAACAAGAAAAGAAATCAGTTTAAAAATAAGGTATATGTTGAAAATCTAGAAAAAAGAGGATGCTAGATTTGTGCTCAATTAAAAAAAAACAAACTTCTTAAAATCTTTAATGTAGGAATGCTATGAAAAGAATGATTGCTATATACTCTAAGGAATGACTAGAAATGTTTTTGGCATTCAATACCTATCATCTTGCTGCTGTTATAGATACCATTCTAATTAACATTAACCACAATTTTCCTGGATGTTAAAATTTCAAGATATGAAGCTACCTGTAACTCAGAAAATATCTGAATAGTTTGTTATTCTTTTCTTTAGAACTTTTGAATTAGGAAATAAACTTAGTGCCTTTGTCCTTAGAAAATCTTTACAGTGTCACTGACGGCAAAGTAGAGACTATCTTGGAATCATAATTTTTTAAGTTTAGAAACACTTTCTTTTGAATTCTTCTTGACATGGCTGAATAAGAACTTCCTGGATTCCTTTGAAATTTTAGGACTTTGAAATTGAAACAGTCTCTACTCTTGAATTTTTTATTTAAGTGTATTTAAAAGATGCACCTTTCTTATGAAAAGCCAAAGTGTTGAAAGCAAGAGATGATCAAAGTTTACAATATTTTGAAGAGAATAAACAAGAACTTATTCACAAAAGTTTATAATATTATAATTAGAGGACACATCTTGAAGCATAAAAAAGAAGGTTTTCTTTTTAAAAAATGAAATATTATTTTCAACAGTCTGTTTTAAATTAATGACATACTAACCAAATAGGTGAGACATGTGAAAATGCAAAAAGATTCAAGGGAATTCATAAACGAGATAGATCTATAATAGTTTTTGAGTTGTTCAAGGTTATACGAAATGTTTGGAATATGACCTCATATGGTTTCATGAAACCCCTTCCATGTACTCGGATATCAACTTACATGCAGCTAAGGGAAAACTTGGTCTTTCTAGTATGGGACTGCTATTTCATGTTTTCCTGTTCTAGGAGTGAATAGTATTAAATATTACTGAAATAAGTAAGGCCTCTGCATAAACTGGAATCTTTGTGGCTTACCAAATTTGCATCCTTGGGCAAATTATTTTACCTTTTGTGAAGTAATTTAATATTTTTACCAAAATATGTGTATTAATATAAGTAAAGAATTTGTTATTAGAGTGCCAAGACAGTGTATTTTGAAATGGCATTTTAAAGCTGTTTTTAACTACTTTAAACTGAATACTTTTATGTAAGTAACTAAAAAAGAATGCTAATACCAAGAACATTTCTTTTAAAAAGAAGAATTTGTTTTGTAAATAATCAAGCTAGTTAATCTAGCAGATTATATTTAGTATTTAGCAATTTAGCTCAATTTCATTCCATCTAAGTAAATTACTCAACTTTAAATTAGGGGCATAGTTTTTTTTCTTAGGATGCATTTGTTTTTTCTTTTAATGATAATTTATGAGGCTGGGTGTGGTGGCTCATACCTATAATCCTAGCACTCTTGGAGGCTGAGGTGGGTGGATTGCCTGAGTTCAGTATTTTGAGACCAGCCTGAGCAAGAGCGAGACCAGTTGCTAAAAAAAAAATAGCTGAGTATTCTGGTGGGTGCCTGTAGTCTCAGCTACTTGGGAGGCTGAGGCAAGAGGATCTCTTGAGCTCAAGAGTTTGAGGTTGCTATGAGCTATGATGTCACAGCACCCTACTGAGGATGACAGAGAGAGACTCTGTCTCAAAAAATAATAATAACAAATAATATTTTATGAAAAAAACAGAAGGAAAGAAAATAAGGTATAGCTTATGGCTGAGTAGTACATGGCATATATATATGCTATATATAAATATATATGCTATATATAAATAATATATATGAAGTATACATATATATGCTATATAAAAAAATATATATGAAGTATATATATATTATGCTATATATAAATATATATATATGCTATATATAAATATATATATAAAGTATATATATATGCTATATAAAAAATATATATATGAAGTATGTATATATGCTATATATAAATATATATATAGTATATATATGCTATATAAAAATATATATATATGAAGTATATATATATTATGTTATATATAAAAATATATATATATGCCACATTTTATTAATCTACTCATGTGTTGATGAGTATTTAGGTTGATTCCACATTTTGCAGTCATGAATTGTGGTGCAGTAAACATTTGAGTGCCCATGTCTTTTTGGTAAAATGACTTTTTTTTTTTCCCTTTGGATAAATCCTTGATAATGGGATTATGGATCAAATGGATTGAATTAGCTAATATTCTGTTCATGATTTTTGCAACTATGTTCATGAGAGACATTTGTCTGGAGTTTTCTTATAAAATTTTTGCTTTTAATTTTATTGAAATGATTTAAGAAATTGGCTTTTATCATCTGGGACAGACTATAGAAAAATTTGCATAATTTCTTCCTTAAATGTTTGGTAGAACTCAACAATAAACCCATTTGACTTGGTCCTTTCTGTTTGAGAAGATTATTATTTTTTTAAACTCCTGTCTATTCTTGCTCCCCAAACAGTTTTGAGAAACAATCATTTAATTTGAATGTTGGGGTTTAAAGGAACTAAGATACTATCTAGTAACATCCACTCATTTTATAAATTAGTAAATATATGCTCTGAAAGTTTAAGTAAGTTAGCCAAGATCTCAATGTCAAGAGCTAAGGCAGGAATACAGTCCCAGAGTCCTGACTGGCCTAAACTGCTCACTGTCCTCATACACTACAAGTTTCAATTGACGTCTCTGTCTTTACTTAGCAGTAGATTACATAAGCCCAACTGTTTCAACATTTAACAAGTACACAAGTATTCTCTTTTAGATGTTAAGTCAAAAATTATTGGAAATTTCATTTTTTGAAAGGAAGTTACAGACTCCTTAAACTACCTTTAAAATAAAAATTTAAATATACCTTATTTTACTTATTTAAAAATAATTTTTATTTAGTATCTACATGTATAGATTTTATGTGGTAGAGGTACTATTTTTACTAAGACAGAGACTGCATAATATAGTTTTGAGCTTTTATGTTCTTGTATTATAAAACTATCTTGAAAAATAGACTTATCAATTTTTTGTAAATGAATTCATGTTCTATCTTTCATAAAAAAACTGCTTTATATTAATATCTGACTTTTCCCATTAAGGGTGTCTATTTAAGAAGCTTTGATTTTTGATAAAATTCCTCTTGTAAGTATAAACTCTTTTCATAACTAATTCAAATAGTGCCTGTTAAATTTATATGTTAATAACTTTTAACTTCAAGTATGATATTTGGTTTTCTGAATGAGGATTAGAGCTTTATCTGGCTGAGAAAACGTCCTGGATTAGCCAACTATATGCCAATTTAAACTTCACTCATGTAAATGACAATGACGCCAATAATTTTGCACACAGTAGATGCTCTTTCTCCTATTTTACCCAGAAAGAAAGGTTCCTTCTCATTTGAGTGTAAACTATCAATTGCTTTCATCCTTCCTCTGCCTTGTGCTTTTTCAGAAACTTGGCATGTGTCCCATGTCATGAGTCTTGTGGAGACACCTGGAAATTTTGGCACTCCAAAAGGCAGTAGGCCATTAGCTTCAAGGTACTGGCTCACACTGAGATCATACCACCCGGTAGTCGCCACAATTTGTGCTTTCAGGTTTCATTTGGCATGGAACTCAAGGAGTTCAAATTGTGTTAATAACTTTTGAATATTTAAAATGTGTCAGAGGTTGAGTCACATTTTCCTTGACTATTAGGATAAATATCAATAAGCAAATGATATCTTTGAGAGCATAGATCATTATTTTATTCACTTCTTTAAGATTCCCATCTTTCCTGACCACTTTTTCTAGACCATTCGAGGCTGTAGTATAAGCAGTTGTGGATGGAAAAGTGAAATACAAAGTCCTGAACTCCAGCTCAGGCTGCCTAGAAAGACATATAAGTGTATGGATTATTAGACTATGAACCTTATGTGCACTCTTGTGATGAAGGGATACACAAGTACTGAGGCAATACCAGGAACATTGGACCTAGAATGAATGTCAGAGAAGAGTGCAGAAGGGACATGAAGTGTTAAAGTTAATCTTGGATGATGAGGTAGTATATAGAGTAGTCAGGGAGTTGAATGGGAGGGTGGGGGGTGGGAGGCTTTGAGAGCAGCAGAACTAGTATCCAAAGCTCCCTAGGGGCTGCAAACTATCAGTTAACTCAATAGCACACAAAAGGACATCACTTTGGAGTTTCTAAGGAGTTTAGGAGACATATTCCAGGAAATGAGATTGAAGATTAAATATATATTTCTCAATATCCTTCTTGTTGTGCTTTGTTACTACAAAGAATGCTTTTGGAACTAGAAAGGAAGACTTTTGAATACCATAATTGTTATTTTTTGCAACTGAACATCCATAGATGAACAAAGATTCTATAAATATTCTAGGTTAAAAATAGCCTTTTGTTATTTTTATTGTACTTAGATTATCCTACATAGGTTTCACAGCACCCCTATGAAGTAGCTAATGTTATTTATAGATAACAGCATGGGAAAAGGAAGGGAAATGACTGACCAAAATCAAATAGCAACACACTAGTTTCCATTCTGGCATGTAAGGAGCTCAAAAGTTGTCATTCCATCAAGACAAGTAAAAACTGACACAAACTGAAAAAACAACACCTATGTCTTGTGAGTGCATAGAAGTGAAGTCACAGGGAAAGTTGCCACTCCCTAAACTAGAGAGACATATAGGCAGATACAGATAATCAAAGTTTACTGGAGCAGAAAACTCATAGGCAGAAACATCCATGGGAAGGAGTAGGGAAGCTAGAACTGTATTGTATGAATTGCTGGAGGTTCAGTATGGATCACAGTGTTTGAGTTTAAAACTCCTGGGATACCTGGTCATTGCCCACTTCCCATAAGACTTTTTATGAGTTTCACCTCCTGTATTTCTACTATGATCTCACAATGACTGTCAGAGAAATCCTCTTGTGTTTCTTCCAATAGAAGAAAGGAGACCATTTTCAAATACACGAGTGCATTCTGTTTTTAAGCAAAGCTTACCCTCCAGTGAAACTATTTTGCCAAAACCTAACCTACTTGGGTTTTGTCAGAGCCTAACTAACCTAGCAATGGGGAGTTACCTACCATAAGCCTCTTCCAGACATCCTGTCTCATTAAAAGTCATGGGAAAAACTGGAAGGCACTCGTGAAGTTCATAGATAGAGGGCACAGACTCATTAAAAGACTGAGATGTAATCATAGGACTATAGGCCTCTATTTCTCTCCCAGCTTCTTACCACTGTATTGCTAAAGCTCTATAGTCAGCTCTATATATCAAGCAGTTTCACAACCATCGAACCAACCAAAGATCAAAGATATTTAACAACAACAAAAAATGAAATAATAAAAAAGAATAAAAATTAAAAATTGAGTATAACAACTATGTACATAACCTTGTCATTGTTAGAAGTATTTTAAGTAATGTGGACATAAAAGTTTACAGAAAGAGGCATGTAGCTTATATTCAAGTACAACATCATTTTAAATAAGGAACTTGAACATCCATTACTTTGGTATCTGGAAGGGGTTCTGGAACTAATTCTCTGCAGATATCAAAGAATGACTACATTTATTGGAGTTCATTTTGCTCAGTATATAT
Organism: Loris lydekkerianus; assembly: GCA_963574355.1. Lineage (NCBI taxonomy): Eukaryota > Metazoa > Chordata > Mammalia > Primates > Lorisidae > Loris > Loris lydekkerianus. The sequence continues at coordinate 62,536 of CAUYPK010080038.1, read as the reverse complement.
AATGTCCAAAAAAATTCAAAGCATACTTAGAGACAAAGAACATGGTTTGAAGAGACTGAGCAAGCATCAGAACCAAAGTCAGATATGGCAGGGATGTTGGAATTTTCAGATGGTGAATTTAAAACAACTGTGATTAATATGCTAAGGGCTGCAATGGCAAAAGTAAACAATATGCAATCACAGATGTACAATGTAAGCAGAGCTGGAACTTCTAAAAAAGAATAAAAAGATGCAGGAGATTAAAAACACTATAACAGAAATGAAAAATGCCTTTGACATGCTTATTAGTAGTTGGGGCATGTCTGAAGAAAGTCTCTGAACTTGATGATATGTCATTAGAAATTCCAAAATTGAAAATTAAACAGAAAACAAGACTGAAAAAGTGGAACACAATATCTAAGAACTATGAGGCAATTATAAAGTTGTAATATATATATAACAGAAACACCAGAAGAAAAAGAAAATAAGTAATAATGACTATGAATTTCAGCAAACTAATGTCAGACACCAAACCATAGATCCAGAAAGCCCAATCAGGCAGAATAAATACCAACAACCCCCCCCACACACACACACCCCTAGCCATATATTGAAACTGAAGAAAATCAGAAATAAAGATAAATTTTTAAAATAAATGAGTGGAAAAAAGATCTTACTTATAGAGGGGTAAAGATTAAGAATTACATATGACTTGCCCTCAGAAACCATGTGAACAGGAAGAGAGTAGTGTAAAACATTTAAAGTTTTATGAGAAACAAAATGACCAATCTAGATTGATATATCCTGCCAAATTATCCTTCAAAAATGAAGAATAAATACATACTTTCTTGGACAAACAAAAATTGAGGAAATTCATTTCCAGTAGATCTATCTTGCAAAATATGCTAAATGAAGTTTATAAAGTGAGTAGGGAATTGATATGGTCAGAAACTCAGATCTATATAAAGAAAGAAAGAACAGGGGAGAAGAAATAAGTGAAGGTAAATAAAAAATGGTATGTTTTATTCCTAATTGATCTAATAGAGAACTGTTTATTCTAAATAGTAATAAGCAACAACATTTAATTATCTCTGTTTATGTATAATAGAAATGAATGACAGAAATGATGTAAGGAGTGGAAGGGAGGAATTAGGAATATTTTGTTAATATTAGGTACTACAGATGAAATGGAATAATGTTATTTGAAGGTAGACTTGTGTTAGTTGTAAATACATATTGCAAACTATAGGACAACAACTTTAAAAAGTAAAGAAAGTAACACTATTGATATAGTAAGAAAGGAGAGAAAATATAATTGTATAAAATGCTCAATTAAAGCCACAAATTTCAGAAAAATAGTGGAAGACAAAATGGGAACAAAGTAGAAGGGTACTGACAGAAAACAGTAATACACATGATAGATATTAATTCACCTATATAAATAATAACTTCAAATGTTGATGGCCTAAATTTACCACATAAAGAAAGAGAAATTGTCAGCATGTATGAAAAAAAAAAAGACCCAATTTTATGTTGTCTATAAGAAAGCCACTTTAAATATAAAATTACATGTAATAAAAATGAATAGATGAAGAAAGATGTAGCATGCTAGCATTAATTAAAAGAAAGCAAAAGTATCTATATTCATTTCTGGGAGCATTAACTCCAGAGCAAGGACGTTTTTCAGGATGATGAAGGGCATTATAATGATAAAAGGGACAGTTCTTCAAGAAGACATAATAATCCTTCATGTGTATTCACAACACAGTCACAACAAGAAAGTGTCAAAGGTGTGAGGCAAAACTAGACATAAATGCAAGGAGAAATTGATTAATCCTTTATTATAGTTTCAAACGTCAACATCCATTCTCAGTGATGGAGGGAAGCAGTGGGCAGAAAACCTGTAAAGACATAACTGAACTCAAGAGTACATCAGTCTATTGAATATAGTTGACATCTGTAGATGACTTCAACCAACAATAACATAACACACATTCTTTTCAAGCTCATATGGAATATTAAGGAAGATAGATCCCATTCTGGTCTAGTAAACATACTTTAACAAATTTAAAGAAGTAGAATATTTTTAATATCTGCTCTCAGACTATAATAGAATTACAGAGAAATCAATAACATAAAGACAGGTAGAAAGTCTCCAAATACTGGTAGATTAAATAGCTTACTTATAAATAATGCATGGGTAAAAGGAGAATCTCAAGACCAATTAAAAAATGTTTTGAAAATTAAAATACAACTAGTCAAAATTTTTTAATTCAGAAAAACAATGCTTACAGGGAAATTTGTAAAATTACAGAAATAAGAAGGTGCTAAAATCAATAATCTAAAATTCTAACTCAGGAAACTAGAAAAAGAAGGGCAAGTTAAATCCAAAGTAAGCAGATGAAAAGAAGTAATGAAAATTAAAGCAGAGATCAATGAAATTGAAAATAGGAAATCAAACAGAAAATCAATAAAACAAAGATTTTCTTGAGATGAATTATATCACCACATCTCTAGCCAAAATAATTAAGAAAAAAAAAAAAAGAAATGACACAAACTACTAACATAAGTAATGAAAGAAAGGCCATCACTACAAGTCCCAGGGACATTAAAATGGTGATTGAATACTGTGAATAACTCTATACCCACACATTTACTAACCTAGATTAAAATGGACTAATTCCTTAAAAAAAAAAAAAAAAGTCTACCTAAACTCACATATGAAGAAACAGACCATCTGAATAAGTCTATGTGTACTAAAGAAATTGAGTCAATAAATAATAATATTTCCAAACATAAAGGACCAAACCAAATGGGTTTACCATTGAATTCTACCAAATCTTTAAGGAAGAAATTATACAAATTTTCTACAACATGTTCCAGCTGATAGAAGCCAGCTTTGTAACTCATTTCATAAGCAACATTACCCTAAAGTTCAAAACACTTTTATAAGAAAACTGCAGACTTATGAACATAGATGCGAAAATCCTGAACAAAATATTACCAAATTCAATCCAATGGTATATAAAAAGAATTATATACCACAACTATGTGAGATTTGTCTCAGGTAGGCAAGCTGGTTCAACATTCAAAAATCAGCTCATGTAATCCATCACATCAATAGGATAAGAAAAATTACATAATCATATCAAAAGATGAAGAAGGCTCATTTGATAAAAATCCAGTACTTACTCAAGATAAAATTCTCAGCAATTTCAGATTAGAGGGGAACTTTCTCAACTGAATAAAAAACATCTAAAATAAACTTACAAGTAATGTCATACTTAAAGGTGAGAAACTAGAAGCTTTTTGGCTAGGATGAGGAACAAGGCAAGGATACTCCCTTTCACTATTCCTTTTCAACATCATACTTGAAGTAATAGCTAATGCAATAAGACAAGACAAGGAAATAAAATATATACAAGGCTGGTCACAGTGACTCTACACCTGTAATCCTAGTACTCTGGGAGGCCGAGGCCAGTGGGTTCCTTGAGCTCAGGAGTTTGAAATCAACCTGAGCAAAAGCAAAACCCTATCTATCTATCTATCTATCTATCTATCTATCTATCTATCTATCTCTACCTATCTATCTATCTACATATATATGTATATATATAAAAATATATACACACACTCAAAGTAAGAAGGAAGAAATAAAACTGTCCTCTTTTGCATATAATAAAATTGTCTATGTAAAAAGTATGAAATAATTGGAACTAATAAATGAGGATGACAAAGTTGCAAGATTCAAGGTTAATACACAAAAGACAATTACCTTTCTATGTAAAAACAAACAAGAGGAATTTGAAAAATTGCAATACTTCCCCAAATGAAATACTTAGGTATAAATTTAATGAAATATGTGTAATGTCTATATGAGAAATACTACAAAACATTGATAAAAGAAATCAAGGGAGAACTAAATAAATGGGATGATAGCCTGTGTTTATGGCTAAGAAGAATCAATATAGTCAAGATGTCAGTTCATCCCAACTTGATCTACAGAGTCTATGTGATTTTAATCAAAATCCCAGCCAGTTATTGTGTAGATAGGGACAAACTTATTCTAAGGTTTACGTAGTGAGTAAAAAACATATAATTACCCACACAATTTTAAAGGAGATGAACAAAGTCAAAGGTTTCATACTACATACTACTAAGACTTAACTACAAAGCTATAGCAATCATAGCAGGATAGTGTTATTACAACAGTAGACAGATAATCACTGGAGTAAAACAGAATGCCCCAAACTGGACCCATGTAAGTATAGTTAACTGACCTTTCCAAAGGAGCACAGGCAGTAAAAACAATGGGAAAAAGATATTATAGTTTTTTAAAAAAATAAACAGCTGGGTGTTCAAATGCAGAAAAAAAAAGGATCTAGACACATAATCTTATGTCATTTACGCGAATTACCTCAAAGTGTATCATAGAACTCCATGTAAAATACAAAAGAGTAAATCTTCCAGACAATGACATATTAAACAATCTACATAGCCTTGGGCATTATGTTTATGTTTTAGATACCATGTCAATGGACAACCCATGAAAGTATTATATTTTTCTAGGTATAATGTGTATTTTTTTGCTCAAATTTTTGAGGGCAGGATGAAAATATGCATTATACATGGAAGTATTAATTCTATATCTGTATAAATGTTCTAAATTATTTATGTGTATGCATTAAAAGTGCAACTTTTATACCATAATATGTTAAAAAATAAATTCTAAAATTTCTTTATGATACAAAAATATGTACACAAATATAAACAAATAAAAAGTTGGATTAAAAAATTAAATGAATGATTTTTTTCCCCTGGGAGCTTGGGCTAAAAATGTGGGCATGCATTATACAGACAAAAATATCGTAATAATTGTTAAGCCTGACTTCATGAAAATTATCATCTGTTCTATGAAAGTGAAGAGAACAAGAGGACAAAACAGAGACTTGGAGAAAATATTTGCAAAAGATATACCTAATAAAGGGCTGTTATTTGAAATATATAAGAAATAATAAAGCTCAACAATAAGAAAATGAAAACTGGTTAAAAAACAGGTGAAATATTTGAATAGGCAACTCACCAACAAAAATATACTGATGGCAAAAATATACTGGTGGCAAACAAGCATATGAAAAGACACCCCATATTGTATTTCCACAATGAGATGTCTATTAGAATGTCCAAAATGTAGAACACTGACAATACCAAATGTAGGTGATAATAGAGCATCGTAGGAACTCTCATTCATTGCTGGTGGTAACATCAAATGGTTCAACCAATTTAAAAGATAGTTTGCCAGTATCTTGCACAACTGAACATACATTTACCCTTTGATCTATCAGTTATGCTCCTTAGTATTTACCCAAATGATCTGAAAACTTATGACCACCTAAAAACCTGCACTCAGGGGTTTATAACAGTTTTATTTATAATTGCCAAAACTTGGAAGCAATGAAGATGTCCTTCAGTAGGTCAATGGATAAACTGTAGTATATGCAGAAAGTGGAATATTATTCAAGAAGAAAGCTATCAAGGCTTGAAAGGAGATGAGAAACTTTAATTCATATGACAAAGTGAAAGAAGCCTGTCTGTAAAGTCTACATATGGTATAATTTTAATTTTTTGACCTTCCATAAAAGGAAAAACTATAGAAACAGTAGAAAAAACAGTGTCTGTCAGAGGGTGTAGGCAGGGAATCACGAATAAGAAGAGCACAGACAATTTTTAGGGAACTTGGGTCATAATTATGTTTCAATGTAGGTTAATTATTGGAACAAATGTACCGTTCTGGTGTGCAGTGTTGACAGTAAGGGTGTGTGGGGAAGAGGGCATGTGGGGACTCCACTTTCTACTCATTTTTGCTATGATCACAGAATTTCTTTAAAGAGTAAAGTTTAAAAAGGAAAATATAAAATTATGATAAATGATATAATTTGTTTTCAGGCACCTGATTAGATATTCTTTTTATCATAGTCTAGGTTTACACATGGAAATATTTAATTTTCATTGTTAAAAACCAAGCACAAAACCATTAATGATCAACATTTAACGTTATGTCCTTATATATGATCACTGTTATGTTTAACTGCAAACTTTTTTGAGAACTTAATAATAAGGATAATACTGTTAGCAACTTCTTACTGAGTGCCTATATTTTTTCACTATTTATATACATAAGAAAATTGAAATTTATCCAGCTGGTAGATTGATGTTTTGTTTTGTTTTTTAGCATGACAGCTCACAGCAACCTCAAACTCTTGGGCTTAAGCAATTCTCTTGCCTCAGCTTCCCAAGTAGCTGGGACTACAGGCGCCTGCCACAAGACCCGGCTATTTTTTTGTTGTAGTTGTCATTGTTGATTAGAAGGCCCTAGCTGGGTTTGAACCCGCCAGCCCCAGTGTATGTGGTCAGTGCCCTAACCATTGAGCTATGGGCACCGAGCTGGCAGCTAGTAGATTTTTAATACATTCTATTTCACCCTAAAGCCTTTCTGTGTTTTTATTTATATATATATATATATATATATATATATATATATGTAATTGCCACTGTATTTAGAAATAGAAGAGTAACATCCTCCAAAATCATGTGATGTCTTACATCATCATTGATATTTTGTTTGTTGGTTATTGAAATACCTCTTTTGTTATTAAAAACTTGTGAGTCACTGAAATAAATAGAATATTTGAGTTGTTATGTGGCAAAATTGGCCTTGCTTACAAGTAGCCCAGTATTTGGAAGGTGAATGTTTTTAGTAATAAGATGTCAAGGAACTATAAAGCTGGAAGCTGAATGAGTCAGAGGAAAAGTAAGTTTACTGAAATCCTTTGAAAGCAAAATAGAACAGGTAAATGGGAAGTAGAGCAACAATCATCAGGAAGATTTCTGGGTATCTTGAAAGACTGGAGGCAATAAATAACAGTGATAAAGAAGATGTGGTTATATTAGTTATATAATCACCACATTTATTCTCCCCCTTTGAAACATAATGGCTTAAAACAACCACTCATTTTATTTCTCATGATTGGGTTGGTAGGTGGGACTGTCTTCAACTGGTCTCTCCTGGCTTCAGTTAGAGCATTTCCCTTCTATTAGTAAGTCAGCTGGGAGCTGGAAGGGCTGGGCCTCTTTCCTTGTTTGCCTGTGTGTGCCTGTGTGTGTGTTTCCAAGAAGGCTCAGCTGAACTTCTTCACACACACAGGGTCTTAGAACAGAGTTCTAAGTGGGCAAGATTCAGTGCCCATGCACTCACTGTGCCTCTGCTTGCATTACATTTGCTCATGTCCTGTTGATCACCCAACTCAGATGGCCATGCCCTGAATCAAGGAGGGAGAGAGTTGTAAGCAGGCCCAAATAATTTGAGATGTGATTTATTTTGATCCATTAGGTTAATAGTCTACCACAGTCTGGTCTCTGGCCTCTACAATTTTTGTGAAAATACACTCTCCCCTTTCTAAACAGCATTACCCCACCCATCCATCTCATCCAATTCTATCATCAAGCTCAAAACCACTCCCATCCTGGGTTGTATGTAAATGAAACCTTTTTAGTAAAACTCCTCTTAAAACTGTGCAGTAAAACTTTAAAAAAATGTATTTTCTTTTGCTATTCCTACAGAAATAGTGAGAGGGAGATTATATCCTCAATAATTAAATTCAGTAATTCAATAATTGGAATGGGAGACACATAGGTGTCACTGGTCACAGCACTGCTGACATCCGGCTGGCATTTGCTTGTTCGAGTAGGGAATGTTCTTTCATTGGGCTGTTCTGCTTCCTAGAAGTTTACTAATTCATTGTTCTTCACTGTGCCTGGTGCTGTGTTTTGGGTACTCGAGTCTGTCTTTTTTTCCCTCAATAACAAATGGGCCATGTTTGAAGTTGAATGGTTTCTCAGCCTGTTTATTTCTCATAGAAAATTTATTTTGAACTACTTGAGTACATTTTAGTCCTAGCTTATTAAACTCCCTTAAATTCTTTGTGGACTTTTATGACACTACATCCCCAAAGCCATATCTAAAACATTTTCAAGAGAATCTTTTGCTTTCTACAAGGTCCTTTGTGACACTACATTTAATATTTTTAAAAGCCTTTATGTAATTTTGACAATGTCCTCAGGCAAGGCCTTATTTTTTCCCTGAAGTCTTAACAAAGAGTCTTGTAGCAACATCTTTGATTCACTCTTTACTCTGAGGCCATTTCTTCGCTTTGCGAAATGGAGCTACTGGGAATGTGTAGAGCAGTACAGCTATAACCCTGCATGTCCTGGCCATTCTGTGTGTGTGGCCTTCAAATTCTACTTGCAAATTGAACAGGTTCTCTAGTGTTCATTTCTTTCTTGTACCATTTCCTAAGCATTTAAAAGATATAGACACTTTCGCATTCTGTTTCAAAATGTCCTTAGCAAGATACACAAGTTCACTAAGTACATTTCCAGTCTTCCAACTGACTACAGGTGATAGTTTGCCAGAGTGTTCACTAACACACATAGGTTTCCATCTTTCTAGTAGTTCCACAGAAGTGTTATACCCCCTTTTGTAGCATTTGTTACCTATTTGCCATTTTTTTATGAACTTTTCTTAGAGTCTCTGTGATGATTTTCTAGCCCCGTCCATTGCTCAGTCTCAAAGTCAGTGCCAAATAGTTAGAATAGCCAATCAAATGGCCTAGAGTCAACTAGGAAAAGAGTGTGGGTACTGGGAGGTGTGATCTATTATGGGGCACACATATAACGACCTACCCTACTACCTTTGTCAGTTGGCACCTCTTCCACTGAGTACTAAGGAGTAGGAATCTTAAAAGAAGATTCTAGAGAAGGAGTATCTTCATAGATAAGACAATTTTGAGGAATTATAAGCATTGGGCAATAAAAATTTAGAGACAGTTTAAGAATGAAGAAAAGTGTGGGTTGCTGACATGGATTTTACAAGGCCTAGTGGAAGTTGGTGTAAGGATGATGTGGGGTTAAGATGAACGGGGATGAGGCAGAGGGAGACAAAATAGGTATTGGGTTTGCACTTTGGGTCAGGGATGGGTGAGAAGGAGATGGCTTTAGTCTGTGCCAATTTAGTAGCAATAATCTTGTTTTAAGTAGGCTCTGCTTCAGTCAGAAAATATATTGCTGAATATTAAAAAAAAAAAAAATCCCCAGGAAGATATCACAATTAACATCCCTCCATATGGCTACGTAGGAACACCGCTCAGGTTATTTCTGGCAAAATTTAGCAATCACTATCATTGGCTCGAGTTCAGAAAATATGTATTCCAAAAGGGAATGCACTGATTTCACAAAAAAATAATGAAACAAACTGGGTCACCTACTTTATTCACTTCTTCACAGTTTGCTTATATGCATTTAAGATGCTCTCCTTTGCAACCTCGAATATGTGTCATAGAAAGACTGTAGAAAAATCAGCCTTTTAAAAAAGTTAGATTTTGTTTTTGAATCAAGAGATTTTAGATCATTAAAATACCTACATAGTATATCTAGACTTATTCCCTAATTTTCCATATATGAAAGCTTTTCTAAGTATTCCTATTTTCCATATAGAAAAGCTTTTCTGTATATAAAATCTTTCCACTGTCTCTCTCAAGTTACATTATAAGAGCCACTCAAAAGAACATTGCTTTGATTTAATTTTGTTTCTGTATAATTCGGTGATATCAGTTAGTAAATTAAAGTCAGATTTTAAAGGAGAGTGTAAAGTCATGTCTGAGGGGAACATGATATTTCTGGAAGAGGAAAATCTCTTTCTGAATAATCTGAGGCCTAAAATATTAGTTCCATAATGAAGGTGAAGAATACTCATAAAGGAACTTGCCATGATTAATGTGGTATTTCTAAACATTAAGTTATTTATAATGTAGGAATTATAAAAACATCAATGCTTACTTAGCTTAATTAAATTAAATAAACTTTTAATGAGAAAAACACAACTTCTTTGGTGCAAAAGTCTACCTGAATCACTGGTCTTGTATAAACAGATATGTTTTTTACATTTTTCCAGCTTGACTGGATATAGAAATAAAACCTTCCGGTATCTTTAATTCTATTAACTTTATTATACTGTTTTCTATTCTATAAGCTAATTTCCCCCTCATATTTTTCACTTTTCACTTTTGACTTTAAAAGTTATTAGAAATTAATGTGTATTTGAAGTAACTTAAGATACTCATCATTAATCTTTAGAGAGAATTGGCCAAGTCATTACCTATAAATATAGATATGCTTCATTACCTTGTGTAAGATCAAAGAGATACTAGATATGAAATCTTTTCCAAAGGTAAAGATTTAGAGTTGTCCTGTTTTTTAAAAAAATAATATCCATACTTGAGTGATGCTGGAGAACCTCTTAATATTGTGGCACCAACATAATAAGTTTATATTTGATAGACAGGTAAGAACATCTGAAGAAAAGTGGATCTCAGATTTCTGCAATACAAGAGCACTTTGACGGACATTGTTTTAACTATTTGCAAGTGAAGCCAAGAATTTGTAATTCTTCTGAAGCACAAGTTTGAGATAAGTGATGTCTCATGAGAAGGAGAACTGGGTCAGCTAGTGAACTCAAGTAGTCAGCATTTATTTCTTAACACAGTTCAGTTGTTACTTTATTGAGAACTAAAAAAAGCCCTAATTAGGACACTGCAAGTGACATTAAACTTTCCCTGATTAGACCTTTGTGGACCTACAAGACGTATTTTCTCTTCTTCATGTGATCCTCAGTGACTTTAATCAGGTTATTCATAAGCCCTGATCTCTAACACATGCTTTATTCATTCGAATCATTTTATTAAATATATCAGAACTGCATGTAGCCATACAGCACCCTTAGACCCCACATCCACTTCATAGCAAAAAACATTACTAATAAGGTTGAAATACCCCGAGTCCCTTCCATTGCTGTACGCCCTCCATGTCACTCATACCTCGTTTTATGTTTATTGTTTCTACCAATTTCATTATATTTCAACTGCTCATGTGTTTACTGTATAAACAGTATGCAAGCAAAGTGTCCATCTCTTTCCATAATTTGGTTTTCTCTTAAAAATACGTCTTTAAGATCTCTCAATATTTATATTTGTAGCTTTAGCTTATTATTTTTACTGCTGTATAACTATTCCATTATAAGCTGTAATATGTGGTGGTTTTTTGATGAATGTTTTGGTTATTGGGTGGTACAAACAATGTGGTCATAAACATTTTACATGTTTCCTTACACACCAGTTAAAGTGTTTTCGGAGAAAGAAATGATTGTTGACGTGCTTTTCATTAACTCTATAGGATCTTGCCCAATTGCTCCCCAAAATGGTTGTATCAATTCACGTGCCCACTATGGGTATGTGAGTTCTTGTTTTTATATGCCATCAATTTTAAGTATCATCATACTTTTACTTTAGCCTATTTGCAGATACTGAAATATATGTCAATTAATCTTAATGTACCTTTCCCTGAATTTTAAATTTTAATGTATTTGAACATCTTTTTATTTTTTATAAGCTTTATGAGTCTGCTTTTTAAAGCATTGTCCGTTCATGTCATTTGTAGTTTTATACTGAGTTATTTGTTCTTTTTTTGAGCGATTTACACTTCTTTATAAAACTGGGATTCTAATCTCCTTTTATTTGTATTGGATGCAAATAGTCAATATTGTGGTTTGTCTTTTATTTTTGCAGTATTTATTCCTATAGATGGTTATAAAACATTTCAAAGTAGGTAAATTTAAAAATATTTTCCTTTATGCTTTTTACTTTCATGCTTTGCTTATAAAATCTTTTTCTACCTTCAATTCATAAAAGTATAGGACTATATTTTCTCTCTTTTAAAAAAATGTTTATTTTTAGATTTATTACTTGAGCACACCTATAGTGTTTTGGGGGTATGGGAAAGGCAGAGATCCATCCTGCTTTTTCCTTATGGTTAATAAATTGTCTCAAGTAGTTTCTAACTGAAAAGCATTTTCTTTTCCACTAACTATGATGCCACTTCTATTCTAATAATTTTTCATTTATACATATATGTGGGCCTGATCCCCTTTCACAGATGAAAACAATTATATGTTGTGCCCTTAGCCATACAGGTGTTATTCTCAATAATACTTGTTTTTCATTTTATATGTTTACAGTATACATGTGAAATATAATGGTTCCTAATCACTTGTCAAATCCTGTAAAAATATCTCCAAGTTTTTATTGGATATTGTTTTTCTACGATCTTGAGTAAATTACATAGTCACTGTGATGTCCTCATCAAATTGTTATCAGAATGGGAAAAAATTTTGACACCTACGTTAGAGTGTTGTTTTTTTTTTTTGTTTGTTTGTTTTTTTTGTTGGGAGAGAGAGTTGAGTTAGGACAGTATCATGCCCAGTAGGCACTTAATAAGAACTAGCTTTTGCTATATATTGTTTTGAAGAGGACTGGACATCTTTATGACACTGATCTTCATATTCATAAACATGGTAAACCTATTTATTTATCTCCCTTAATGTCTTCTAATCAAGTTGACAATTTTTCCTATACATTTTAGAGTCTTTTTATAGGCACAATTATTTCTGTTTTTAGTGGTTGCATTTAATATTTTAACAAGCATTTTTATTTCATCAAAGAAACCAGTACGATCCAAAGGTAGAAATTTATTTTATTTTCTTATATTGACAATCTTTATCTTGTGGCTTTCCCATTTCCCTTGTTTTATGACACATCTGCTGCTATGATAATTCAAGTTCCTTTAGAATTCCTTTTTTTCATTTGATTATGATCACATTTATCTCTGTTCCTTGATACGCTATGTGCAAAGTAGGCTTTGTGGAAGTCAATTTATTGAGTTATGTTTTTTAAAATTTGAAAACATATGCTTTTATCATTTCTTGAAAAATGTCCACCCTGTCTTTAAATATCGATTGTCTCCCATATTCTCTATATTCTCCTGAAACAACACCAATTAGTTGTCATATGTTATTTATTTCATTACTTACTTTGATGGTTCAGGGTGATTCTTAATAAAATTTCTAAGTTACTAATTCTCTTCTAGGGCATGCTAATCTAATGTTTAATCTATGCATTGAATATTCATTAGTAATAGTTATATTTATTATTTGGAGATTATTTTCCTTTTTTAAGAATATAAAAATGGGTAGATTGAAACATTCTTCATGTAAAGTGGTTGCATCTCTTTTACCTAATATTTATTTCAGGATATTACAAGGGTACAAATACTTTAATTACATAAATTGCTTTTGTACAGTTTGAGTCAAAGTTGTAAATGTGCCTATTACCCAGGTAGAGTGAATTGAACCTGTGGGGTATGAATTTATCCATCTCCCTTCCCCTTCACTGCCCCCCTCACCGCTTGATTTCTGATGAGAATTGATTAGTTTCAATTTATATACCACATTTTATTAATCCACTCACATATTGATGGGCACATGGTCTGTTTCCACGTCTTTGCAATTGTGAATTGTGCAATTCAATAAACATTTGAGTGCAAGTGTCTCTTTCTATAAAATGTCTTTTTTTCCTTTGGGTAAGCACCCTGTAGTGGGATTGCTGGATCAGATGGTAGGTCTACTTTCAGTTCTTTGAGGTATCTATCTCTGTGCTATTTTCTATAGAGGTTGTACTAGTTGGCAGTCTCACCAATAGTATGTAAGTGTTCCTGTCTCTCCACATTTACACCAGCATTTGTTTTTTGGGGACTTGTTGATAAAAACCATTCACGTTGGATGTAGGCACTATCTCATTGTGGTTTTGATTTGCATTTCTCTAATGATTAGAGATGCTGGGAATTTTTTTTTTATATATATATTAAAATATATATATATATATATATATATATATATATATATATATATATATTTGTTGGTCTTTAGTCTTCCTTCCTTTGAAAAGTTTTGTCAACTTTTTAGTAGGGTTGTTTGATCTTTTCCTTTTTTTCTTTAAATCTATAGATCACTTTGGGTGGTACAGACATTTTAACAATGTTAATTCTTCCAATTTATGAGCATGAGTTTGCTTGAGTTTTTGGTTAATTCTGGCTATGAGTCCTTCATGAATGTATAGCATGTCAATCTTTTCTCTCATTCTGCAGATTGTCTGTTCACTCTGCTGATTGTTTCCATTTCCTTTGCTTTTTAATTTAATCAGGTCTCATTTATTTATTTTTGTTGCTTTTGGTTTCTTCTTCACAAATTTTTTGCCTATGCTGATGTCTATGAGTTTTCCCAACATTTTCTTCTAGAATTCTTATAGTTTCTAGGCTTAAGTCTGTTATCCATCATGAAGTAATGTTTGTGAGTGGTGAGAGGGGGGGATCCTGTTTCAGTCTTCTACGTGTGGCTATCAAATTTTCCCAGCACCATTTATTAAACAGGAATTCTTTTCCCAACTGTATGTTTTTGTCTGCTTTGTCAAAGATCTGATGGTAATATGAGGATAGTTTTATATCATGTCTGTATCTCTGTTCTTGTGCCAGTACCATGCTGCTTTGGTTACTATAGCCTTGTAGTATAGATTGAAGTCTGGTAAAGTGATGCCTCCCAGTTTGTTCTTTTTCCTTAAGGTTATTTTGGCTATACAGAGGGTATTTTCTGGTTCCACATGAGGGGTAGAATTATTTTTTTCTAGATCTGTGAAAAATTATGTTGGTATTTTAATGGATATTGCAATAAATCTATAGATCACTTTGGGTGGTACAGACATTTTAACAATGTTAATTCTTCCAATTTATGAGCATGATATATTTTTCCATCAGTTCACATCCTCTGCATTTCCTTCCTCAGTGTTCTGTGGTTCTCCTTGTTTAGGGTCTTTCATCTCCTTGATTAAATATATTCCTAAGTATTTTATTTTCTTTGTTGCTATATGAAAGCATTGAGTTCTTGATTTGATTCTCAGCTTGTCTGTTGCTGGCGTTTAGGAATGCTACCCATTGGTACACATTTATTTTATAATGTGATACTTTGCTGAATTTATTTATCAATTCCAGGATTCTCTTGGCAGAATCTTTGGCATTTACTCGATATAAGATCATCAGCAAAGAGTGATAGTTTGACCTCTGCATTCTTCATCTGGATACCCTTGGTTTCCTTCTCTTACCTGAGTGCTCTGGGTAAGAGATTATTTTCTTTCAGATTTAACTGAATATTTTACAGTCTCTTAGCTCATGCTCATGGTTTTGGTATCTTCTATTTATGCTTTAAAGTACTTAAGATAGTTTTTTAATGTCTATTGATTGCTGCTCTGCTCTTGGTTGTGATTTTGTTTTTCCTTTCATGTACCTTTGTTTAAAACTGTTTTGAGCTCATATTTGGGGTCCATTAGCCTGTCAGAATTCCAAAGGTCTTGGGTTGAGGTTATATTTTGTTTTAGGAAAAATAAGTGTTTATCTACTTTTGGTTAGTGATTATGAAGCTCAATTCAAAATGAGTTCAATTAATTTTCAAGGTTGAGTTTTTCCAAAATGTGTAAATTGAAACCAAAAACAGTGGTGGGGATTCTGGTGGATATTCTGGCCTATTATGACTTTTCTTCCCCACCCAGAGCAAAGCCAAGTAAGAGCAGTTTCCCTGCTTCATCCCTCTGCCAGCAAACCATCTTTCAACTCCTTTGTCTTATGTCTCACACTGGAGAGTAGTCACAGACTTTCTTTTTCCCCTCATAAACTATTAAATTCAAGGTTCTAGGTGTAACTGACAAATAATTGTCCCTAAGGCAAACAGTCTTCAATATTTTGCCTAACATTTCTATTTTCTGCCTATTATCTTGGAGAGTTTTCTTGTGAACTCAGTTCTACATATATAACATCATATTAAGGGAAAAAATACATTTTGGAGATATTGAGCCAGCCAGATTTGTAGTAAAGGAAGTCAATTCAGAATGTTGTAGGAAAACTGAAAAAATCCTAATGAAGTATTCCAGGGGTTTGCAGTTTGTATCCTGAGGGCGGCATGGGGACTTTTTGAGGCCCATTTTACTTGTCTGTGGAGTCTGATAACATGAAAAGTATGCACGGATCATTTTTTTGCTCATTGTCTTTGGTTAGTGCTTATTTAATGTGTGGCCCTAAACGACTCTTCCTCTAATATGCAGCAGAAAAACAAACAAACAGAAAGGCTGGACAGCCCTGTCAGACATTTTTTAGGAGCCTATTTAGAAATATTATGAAACAAACATTTTCATGTGCTCCAAGTTACCAGTTTTTTTTTTTTTCTAGTATAAACAGATCATTATGTCCTTTACTAATAGACTTGAATGTTGTTGCATATTGAAAGGAGACCAGTCATAGAATCCCTAAATCAAAAGAGACATTTGAAGTTCTGTAATCTTAGCAGCAAAGCACCATTAACAACAAAGCAATAGACCAAACCAAAATCTTTGCAATTTTAGATATTTACTATTTATTAGACAATGTGCTTACTACATTATTTTCTCTTTTAACTTACTTAGGTCTTTATTTTTTAAGGTCCCAGGCAAATGGTCATTTTGTCTCCACTGGAATACTTTTGTGTTGAGTGCCTCAGCATTTTATAACGAAGGCCACCGTGTCTTAAACTATTAGGCAAATTGTCTTAGGCTATAGTGAATACCATGTGGTCTGGCTCCAATGCTGTACTTTATTTTCCTTTTTTTACCACAACATGCTTCCTGTATAGATATTAAAATTGTCTTTTACATACTTTATATATTTCATATGTTATCTTTCAATATTCAGGGAAGTTCAGCTAATTTTTTCCTCATTTAATGGATGATTTAACTATTAGAAACAAGACAAATATTCTCTGTCTTGTATGTATTCAAACATGGTTATTTCTAACAACAGAGATACTGTGATTATGGATTTTTTGGGATATCTCTATATTCAGTATTTTTTAATAAAGTTATGTATTTCTTCATGTCTTTTAATTTTTTGGATATTTTGAGGAAATGTATATTTTTCAAATATTTATTCATATTGGTGTATGTTGAAATGATACCTAGAATATTAATCAGAACAGAAGTAAAATTGAGCCTTGTAAATGTTGCTCCTTCATAAAAATGTATTTGTTTTGGGCAATTGCCTTCTTCTGCAACTTCATTGCTGACCCAGATGTGAAGTGGAAGAAAGTAAATTAGGGCTCTACTGTGACCAGTGCTGACAAGGCAGAAAAGATTCAATTTATAATCAAATCGGTTTCCTTATGAGTGTTCTAAAAATTGTTATGAAGAAAAACAGTCTACCTGAACATGGGCTCTGTTTCAAATATATAATTTAAATATGTACCTTGAAGTAAAAAAAGAAAAAAAAGACTTATACAAATAAACAGATTGTTTAGGGTTAATCCCTGAGCATTGATAAAGTGAACAGAGTCTTTATGAGTGCTCGAGGACCTTCCAAATGTTATATTTATGAAAATTAAATCATGTGTTGCCTAGAGATATCAAAATCATAAGACTTGGCCTAAATATGTTTGTGAGTATAGTGTTGAAATTAGGCTGATTCCTATCACACCCTGTTTCATTTTGTGCTGGATGTAGAAATATAGAAGAGAAGATAACATGTTAGGGAAATTCAGGATTCTTAAAATGCTCTGGTTGTATAACTAAATTTACATGTAAAGACTTATCTTTGGGGGGGGGGGGGCAGAGACAAGATGGCTGACTGAAGCCAGCTTTTTGCAGAGGCTTCCATCCAGAAGGAGAGTTGAAGTGCAGAAATTTTGCAGGTAACCTGGTGGATTTGAGCTGCACTAAGAGAGAAGGTTGAAGAGCACATATCAGCCACACTGAGGAGAGCTGTGACCCCAGGGATACAGAGGGAAGGTACAGAATCCATCACCAAGTGGATGGGAGTCCCCTCCCTCATGAGAATGGCTTGGAGTATCCCACAAACAAACGAGCAGAGTTCAGGAGTCCTCATGCTACACTCCATGGAAGAGACCCTCTAGAAACTGGATTAGGGTGCTGCGGTGTTCTCCTGACGGGCATAAAACTGTATAGAACTGTGCATATTCTCTGCATGTAGCTCTGAGCTCCCAGCACTCCCCTCCACTCTCAATCTGAGGTCTGGCGGCCTGTCTCACAGGAGTCCAGATTCTTGAATGTTTTCTTGAGGGGTGTGGACAGGGCCTAGACTGTGGCTGGTCGATGCTTACTCTGGGGCACAGGAGTGGGGAGAGGATAGTTGGCTGAGAGGGAACCACACTGGAGCGGTGGTGCCCCGAAGTGCAGAGCAGCAGCCGTCTTTTAGCAACAATAGGGCTCATTTCCGGACATTCTGAAGCCACTTCTCTGTCTCCCTGGACAACCAGAGGAGGCTGGGCGTCTACTCAGGTGGCAACCACCATGGAACAGATCTGGGATGGAAACCCAGGTCCCATGAGTAAAGGTTTTGCCTGAGGTGGTACCGGCCTGGGTGGAGCATGGGAACTAGAAACGCACGCACAGAGCTAAGAAATTCCCAGGGCAGGGCTGACCCAGAGGACTGCCTTACTGAGCCCTAAGACACACCCGGCCCTCAGAGGATCATTAGCCTATAGACAAAGGAAGACAGGGGGCTAGAACTGACAGGTAACCAAATACAAACCTGCAGAAGCAAAGACAAGGCCTGAGGCACAGGCACTGGGAACTCAAAACAGCTTTTCTTCTGCAGGGGAATTTAGCAGGAGACAGAAACAAATTCCCGCAAAGTTTTTCTGTTCTGTTCTGTCAGTAACATCAATCAGGAGCGGGGCTAGAACCGAGTGAACACCCCCCAGCCTGCATCAAGTGCCTGAGGTTGTCAGGTCTCACCTCCCCCTGCTAGATAGAGGCAGAGAGCAGCAGCCTGGCTGAGCAGAAATAGATTAACTTGTGATTCAGGCAGGTACAAACCCCTGGAGTGTCTGTTCACTACAGGTAACTGGGTCACAGCCTGGCGGGGCTATCAGTGACTGGGTGTGACAGAAGTGCAAGGTGGGGAAGGAGGCATCAACCTTCCCAGACTGATGTATTTGCTGGGTAGCTCCTCCTGACACCATGGAGCACTAGAGCAAGCCATATCAGAGTAGTCACCAGATCCCTGCGATCCAGTTGCCAGAGACCTTTTAAACTCTCCCACCTGAGACAGGTGCTGACTGAGACAATTGATTTGGACCTTTTGAACTGAGCCAATCACCCAAGGACTATTCAGGTGATGCCCTGGGTGTGTGTTTGTAGGAAAATTTGATTTTCCTTTTTGAATTGTTGCCTGTGGGGGGCGGGGTGACTTAATTGCTGGTATTTCTCCACAGCTGAGAGTTCAAACCAGAGTAATTGTTTCACTAGGGTTGAACAGAGACCAGCTGAAAACAAGACAGAACCACTTAGCCCCACCACACCAAACAGTTCCCCAGTTTCTCAGGCCATAGCACTGTACGGGTCCTTGACAAAGCTCCAGGGGAACAATCAAATGGAGTAAAACAATCATGGGGAAAAATCACGGGAAAAACTCTGGTAACATGACTAACCAGAAGAGCTCAACACCCCCAAGGAAAGAGATGGCAGATGTAACTGAAGATCCCATTCATAAATTGCTGGCCAAGATGTCAGAAATCAAATTCAGAATTTGGATTGCAAACAAGATTAATAAAATGAAGAGAAATTTGGAATTAGAAATTTGAGCAGCAATTCAAAAATCAGAATTAGAAATTCGAGGAGAAATTCAAAAGTTGTCTCAAGAATTTAACGAATTTAAAGACAAAAAGATGACCACCAAAAGATCACCACCAAAGATCTTGATGCACTGAAGCTAGAATTTACAGCCCTCAAAGATCTGAAAAATACAGTAGAATCCCTCAGTAACAGAGTGGAGCAAGCAGAAGAAAGGATTTCTGACATTGAAGACAAAGCCTATGAATGCTCCCAAACTCTCAAGGAGGAAGAGAAATGAAGACCAAAAATGGATCATTCTCTCAGAGAGCTCTGGGATAATTCAAAGAAGGTTAATATCTGCCTCATTGGAATCCCTGAAAGTGATGAGGTGGTCTCGCTAGGCACAGAGGCCCTTCTCCATGAAATTATGAAAGAGAATTTTTTAAAAATGCCAAGAGATTCTGAAATTCAGATAGCAGAGAGTTTCAGGACCCCATCACAACTCCATCTGAATAAGACATCCCCCAGGTATATCATAATTAACTTCACTAAAGTTAATATGAAGGAGAAAATTCTGAAAGCAGCCAGATGTTAGAAAGCCATTACATACAAAGGGAAGAATATTAGAATGACTGCAGATCTTTCTGCTGGAACTTTTCAAGCCAGAAGAGGGTGGTCATTGACTTTTAATCTCCTAAAGCAAAATAACCTTGAACCGTGGATCCTGTATCCAGCTAAACTGGGTTTCATTTATTATGGAGAAATTAAATACTTTAATGACATTCATATGTTTAAGAAATTTGCCATAACCAAACCAGCTTTTCAGGATATTAACAGACCTATTTTCCATAATGACCAGTTCAATACTCTACCACAAAAGTAACTCACTCAGAAACTTTTGATCAAACTCCAACTTCCACAGGGCGAAAGGATTAAAAATATTCCCTGAACTTTCGAATAACTCGATACCCAAAATTTTACCAGTCTTATCCATATTCTCCATAAATGTGAATGGCTTAAACTGTCCTCTAAAGAGGCACAGGTTAGCTGACTGGATATGAAAACTAAGGCCAGATATTTTTTGCATACAAGAATCACATCTTAACTTAAAAGACAAATATAGACTCAGGGTGAAAGAATGGTTGTCCATATTTCAGACAAATGGTAATCAGAAAAAGCAGGTGTTGCAATTTTATTTGAAGATACAATAGGCTTTAAACCAACAAAAGTAAGGAAGGACAAGAATGGTCACTTCGTATTTGTTAAGGGTAATACTCAATATGATGAGATTTCAATTATTAATATCTATGCACTCAACCAGAATGCGCCTCAATTTATAAGAGAAACTCTAACAATGTGAGCAACTTGATTTCCTCCAGCTCCATAATAGTTGGAGAATTCAACACTCCTTTGGCAGTGTTGGATCAATCCTCCAATAAGAAGCTGAGCAAAGAAATTTTAGATTTAAACCTAACCATCCAACATTTGGATTTAGCAGACATCTACAGAACATTTCATCCCCAAAAACTGAATACACATACTTCTCATCAGCCCACAAACCACACTCCAAAATTGATCACATCTTAGGTCACAAGTCTAATCTCAGTAAATTTGAAGGAATAGAAATTATTCCTTACATCTTCTCAGGCCACCATGGAATAAAAGTTGAGCTCAGTAACAACAGTAATCTGCATACTCTTACAAAAACATGGAAGTTTAATAGCCTTATGCTGAATGATAGCTGGGTCAGATATGAGATATAGAAGGAAATTGCCAAATTTTTGGAACAAAATGACAATGAAAACACAAATTATCAGAACCTCAGGGATACTGCAAAGACTGTCCTAAGAGGGAAATTTATAGCACTTCAAGCCTTCCTCAAGAGAACGGAAAGAGAGGAAGTTAACAACTTAGTGGGACATTTCAAGCAACTGGAAAAGGAGGAATATTCCAACCCCAAACCCAGAAGAAGAAAAGAAATAACCAAAATTGGAGCTGAATTAAATGAAATTGAAAACAAAAGAATTATATAACAGATCAATAAATCAAAAAGTTGGTTTATTGAAAAGGTCAATAAAATAGATAAACCTTTGGCCACCCTAATCAGAAAAAAAGAGAAAAATCTCTAATCTCATCAATCAGAAATGACAAAGATGAAATAACAACAGACCCCTCAAAAATTCAAAAAACCCTTAATGAATATTATAAGAAACTTTATTCTCAGAAATATGAAAATCTGAAGGAAATTGACCAATACTTGGAAGCATGTGACCTTCCAAGACTTAGTCAGAATCAAGTGGAAATGTTGAATAGGCCCACATCAAGTTCTGAAATAGCATGAATCATACAAAACCTCCCTAAAAAGAAAAGCCTGGGACCAGATGGTTTCACGCCAGAATTCTACTAAACCTTTGAAGAGGAATTAGTACCTATATTACTCAACCTGTTTCAAAAGGTAGTAAAAGAAGGAAGACTACCCAACACGTTCTATGAAGCAAACATCACCCTGATTCCCAAACCAGGAAAAGACCCAACAAGAAAGGTAAATTATAGACCAATATCACTAATGAATATAGATGCAAAAATATTTAGCAAATCCTAACAAACAGAATCCAGCAACACATCAAACAAGTTATACATCACGAACAAGTCAGTTTTATCCCAGGGTCTCAAGGCTGGTTCAATATATGTAAATCTATAAGTATAATTCAGAACATAAACAAATTAAATAACAAAGACCATATGATTCTCTCAGTTGATGCAGAAAAAGCTTTTGATAATATCCAGCATCCCTTCATGATTAGAACACTTAATAGAATTGATATAGAAGGGACATTTCTTAAACTGATATAGGCCATCTACAGCAAACCCACAGCTAATATTGTAGGGAATGGCATTAAATTGAAATCTTTCCACTTAGATTAGGAACCAGACAAGGCTGCCCATTGTCTCTACTGCTCTTTAACATTGTAATGGAAGTTTTAGCCACTGCAATTAAGGAAGAAAAGGCTTTCAAGGATATCCATATAGGGTCAGAAGAGATCAAACTTTCGCTCTTCACAGATGATATGATTGTATATCTGGAAAATACTAGGGATTCTACCTCAAAGCTCCTAGAAGTGATAAAGGAATACAGCAGCGTCTCAGGTTACAAAATCAACATTCATAAATCTGTAGCCTTTATATATACCAACAATAGTCAAGTTGAAAAAACAGTTAAAGACTCTATCCCATTCACAGGAGTGCCAAAGAAGATGAAATATTTGGGAGTTTATCTAACAAATGACATGAAAGATCTCTATAAAGAGAACTATGGAACTTTAAGAAAATACATAGCTCAAAATGTTAACAAATGGAAAAACTTTCTTCCCATGCTCATGACTGGGAAGAAGCAACATCATTAAAATGTCCATACTACCCAAAGCAATATATAATTTTAATGCAATCCCTATTAAACCTTCACTTTATAGATCTTGAAAAAACAATACTTTGTTTTATATGAAATCAGAAAAAAACCTTGAATAGTCAAGACGTTACTCAGAAATATAAACAAAGCAGGAGGAATCACGCTACCAGACCTCAGACTATACTACAAATCGATAGTGATCAAAACAGCATGGTACTGGCACAAAACAGAGAAGTAGATGTCTGGAACAGAGTAGAAAACCAAGAGATGAATCCAGCTATTTGCTGCTATTTAATCTTTGACAAGCCAATTAAAAACATTCGGTGGGAAAAAGACTCCCTATTTAACAAATTGTGCTGCGTGAACTGGCTGGCAACCTGCAGAAGACTGAACCTGGACCCACACCTTTCACCATTAACTAAGATAGACTCTTACTGGATTAAAGATTTAAACTTAAGACATGAAACTATACAAATACTAGATGAAAGTGCAGATAAAACCCTTGAAGAAATCTGCCTGGGCGAGTATTTTATGAGGAGGACCCCCTGGGCAATTGAAGCAGCTTCAAAAACACACTACTGGGACCTGATTAAATTAAAAAGATTCTGCACAGCCAAGAACACAGTAAGTAAAGCAAGCAAACAGCCCTCAGAATGGGAGAAGATATTTGCAAGTTGTGTCTCCGACAAAGGTTTAATAACCAGAATCCACCGAGAACTCAAACGTATAAGCAAGAAAAGAACAAGTGATCCCATTGCAGGCTGGGCAAGGGATTTGAAGAGAAAATTCTCTGAAGAAGACAGGCTCACAGCCTACAGACATATGAAAAAATGCCCATCATCTTTAATCATCAGAGAAATGCAAATCAAAACTTCTTTGAGATATCATCTAACTCCAGTAAGACTAGCCAAAATCCCAAGACCAGAGATGTTGGCGTGGATGTGGAGAAAAGGGAACACTTCTACACTGCTGCTGGGAATGCAAATTAATATATTTCTTTTGGAAAGATGTTTGGAGAACACTTAGAGATCTAAAAATAGATCTGCCATTTAATCCTATAATTCCTCTATTAGGCATATACGCAGAAGACCAAAAATCACACCACAACAAAGATATTTGTACCAGAATGTTTATTGCAGCCCTATTCATAATTGCTAAATCATGGAAAAAACCCAAGTGCCCATTGATCCATGAATGGATTAATAAATTGTGGTATATGTGCACCATGGAATATTATGCAACCTTAAAGAAAGATGGAGACTTTACCTCTTTCATGTTTCCATGGATGGAGCTGGAACATATTCTTCTTAGTAAAGTATCTTAGAAAGGAAGAAAAAGTATCCAATGTACTCACCTATACTATGAAACTAATTTATTACTTTCACATGAAAGCTATAACCCAGTTATAACCTAATAATATGGGGAAGGGGAATAGGGAGGGGGGCCAGAGGGAGGGTGATTGGTGGGATTATAGCTGCGGTACATCTTACAAATGTATATGTGAAACTTATTAAATGTAGAATGTAAATGTCTTAACACAATAACTAAGAAAATGCCAGGAAGGCTATGTTAACCAGTGTGATGAAAATGTGTCAAACGGTCTATAAATCCAGTGTATGGTGCCTCATGATTGCATTAATGTACACAGCTATGATTTAATAAAAAAAAAAAAAAGGAAAATCTTAAAAAATAAGTAAATATTTATCCTTGTTTAGCTGCTACTCTACAATTGTTTTCTTGTGATTTATCAACACAAAAGTTATAGTAAAGACTAAATCTAAAAATTATAAATATCTATAGATAAAATTACTAACTATTATTTGCCCTATTTTGAAGTATGCCATAGGGTATTATGCAGGCACATATACATGCAAGCTTGCACATAGAATAGGTTTGTACGTTCAAAATATATATTAGAAAAGAACTAAAATACTAGAAGAGATTAAAAACAATGACTTTTTAAAAATTTAGAATATCTATCAATATTATGAAATTTATTTTTCTTATCTATTGAAATATATTCCTCAGGTTTTCTTGTGGGACGTTTTTTGACCACTTCCAGACAGTCAGGGTTGAACTTCTAGCTTTACTACCTCTAGTTCTGATGAAGTAGTAAACTAGAAGTAAAGTGTGTTTTCTAACTTGGAAAACACACTTAACCTCTCCATAAGGGGGATTCAATGACTAAATATGTATGCTCTGGACAGTTCCTGGCACCTAATGTTTTAATCTAATTGTTAAGTTATGTACTTCAGAAATTAATGGTCATGTAGAAGTCACCTTCACTGTTCTTTCCAAAATATTTTTTGTTGCCGTCAATTAGAATGTAGATTCTTGTCATACAATGTTACAGCAATGATATATAATAAATAACACTAATTTACTCTAAGATAAATTTTATTTTATGAAAATACTATATAATTCCATAGGTAATCTTGGAAGGACCAATCAAACCACAATATGATTGCATTTGGTCCAATACTGCTTAATTATTTTTTTAAAGCATTTGGTCATGTCAGGTGAAAGAAACTTATCCTTACACATACACAAATACAGCTTTCTCTTTACTTCATTGATATTCATTTTGTCTTGGATATCCTACAAAATTATAGTTCATAAAACTTCATTCTTGTCTAGTTACACAGTTGCTTTTATTTAAAGCATATTACACTGGAAGGCATTTTTTTCATAGGAGTAGGCTAACAGTTTCATGCACAGGTGGGTCCCAAGGCATACTTTAGTTTTCCTAACTGGAAGTCGGCACTTCCTTTGTCATAATCCTATGGATAGAAGATCCACTGTCATCCTTACTGAAGTAGCATATGCCATTGACTGTGTCCTTGAAAGTTTTGAAATCAGGAGTATATGGCTTGATTATTTGGGACATTGTTTCAGAGGCTCTGGTTCTCCCTGGTTTGTTGGTTTTCACAACATAAACCTACAAAGAACTTGGCAACTATCCAGTTGTTTTGAAAAAGTCAGGCAACCAAACTCTGAGCAGTTCAGATTTCAACATCGATTTTTGTTCCTGCTTTACTTTTCAACGGTCACGTTTAATTTAGACACCTTAAAATTGCTAAATCTACAAGTTATTCTGTGATTTATATACAAAAGTATGTGTGTTCTTCAGAACAAGACATTCATTCATTCCGTTATCTTCAGAACGATGGCTTTAACTGAATTCATATGTGCCTATTTTCAGGGATTACCTGCAGCTGAAATAACTTAAAGCCCAAGATGTGTTATTAATATTTTCCTTTGTAATTAGCTATCATCTGCATGTAATAATTTCTACATTCTCCAGATTTTTCTTTCATAGAAATTAAGTAGTTCTTGCAACACTAAGCTCCACCGAGCTTTCTTAAATGCCTCCTGTTCAGCTATTCTTGTTTTCTTCATTTCCTTTTATCTCTATGAATAATTTTGCTTTGTCTTCAGTCTTTTATAAATGATGTATTATTGCTTGGACTAATTAATTTTTTCCTTTGCCTTGCTGCACCAACTGTGGGTATACTGAGAATAGGGTATGAGTAATTATAGAACCCTGTTGATAATGACTAAATATTGAAGTTATATAACTTGAATTATATATATTCTTTTATTTTTTGTTCTCTATAGTAAAATAGAGAGTCGAAACAATTATTCATATAATATATGGGCGTTTCCAAAGCCAATCTATTATGGGAAAGGAAGAATTATGGGCTATAAAAAAAAAGAGTTTAATTATATGCATTGATGAAATGCATTAGATAATTATTCAAATTCTCACTCAATTTTTATTGTATGGATGCCATTTTAATGGTACACTTTCTAATTTATTATTTTCTTAAGCAATATAGTAGAAACACAAAATTGGGAGAAATGATTTCTCAAAATAGAAATATCCAAAAGTGAGTTTTGTAAGATCTTACAAAATAATTGCTTTTCTGCCAAAAGAATCAACCTCAAAGCTCAGAGAACTGATAAGAAGAGTTCTGTAAGATCAATAGATATAAAATTATCATATGAAAGTCAATAGCTTTCCTAGCAAATAACAATCTCTATAATAGAAAATATATGACAAAACTTATCTGACAGTACTGTATGAAAGGTATAAAATATCTAGTAGTAAACCTAATAAAAAGTGAGCAAGGTATGAATAAAAGTG
The DNA here is from genome assembly GCA_963574355.1 of Loris lydekkerianus. Lineage (NCBI taxonomy): Eukaryota > Metazoa > Chordata > Mammalia > Primates > Lorisidae > Loris > Loris lydekkerianus. The sequence continues at coordinate 35,415 of CAUYPK010080038.1, read as the reverse complement.
TGAAATTTTAATGAACATCATAAGACAGTTCTGAGTCAATAGTGATTGGCTGTAAGTTAATATGGTATATATAAATATCTGCCAGTTAACTTGTTTTTCAAACTAATTCTGAGCAAAATGTGAAAGAAAAAATGTAAAACAATGGTTACAAACACTTTGTAAAAGTACGCTGAGGCAATAGTTATTTCACAAAATGTATAATAATTAAAACTCTTGTTTGTTTCTTCACTTAAAAGCACTTATAGAAAATTTAGTATATGCTAAGAGTGGCATTCATTGAAAGCCAAGAGAAAGCAACATAATTAAATTAAAATAATTGGGAAATTGGTTCAGCTTTCATAGCACGGTGGTTACAACGCTAGCCACATACACTGGAGCTGCAGGTTCAAATTCAGCCCAGGCATGCCAAACAATGACAACTACAACCAAAAAATAGCCAGGCATTGTGGCGGGCGTCTGTACTCCCAACTACTTGGGAGGCTGAGGCAAGAGACTCGCTTAAGCCCAAGAATTGGAGGTTGCTGTGAGTTGTGACACCACGGCACTCTACCAAGGGCAACATAGTGAGACTCTGTCTCAAAAAATAAATAAATAAATAAATAAATAAAATAAAATAATTGGGAAACTGAATATCTGTGTGGGAAAAACAGAAAGGTTTTTTAGAGAAAGTTATTTTTCATAAATATCCAAATATTAATATTAGAAGAATTAATTATAAAAAGGATAGTGAATCAAACATTGCAGACTATTTTGAAAATCTTAGACTGGGAAATCCTTATTCTGAAAGACACGAAATTGAGGAATTATCAAAGAAAAGATTGACAAATTGATTACAAATATCGTCATCAACAAAGAAAAAGATAAGAGAACAGGGAAGAAAAACTAAGCTTAACATAGGAAGAGCATGAAAGCATGTTAGAAATCAAAATGTGAATAACAACTTAGTTTAAAAAGTTGCAAAATTTAAGAATAGGTAATTAACTGAGGAAACTATAAAAATAGTTGTATTTTCTTATTAATAATGATGACAATCTAACTTTTCCTGTTTGTCTGGGCTTGACACCTACTTACCACTTTCTAGAAGTGTCTTCTAAGCAAGTTACCTAATTTGCTTCTAGGAGTTTTCATTTGTATAATGCAGATAGTATTAGGACCAGAGCGACTTTTACAATATCATAAATTTTAAGAGTTAACACATGAAAAACATTAAGGGCAATGCTTACCATCAGAAAGAGACAAAAATGTAAGTTCTTATTAAAATAGAAAAGAAATGACGTCTTTCCGTGTTAGATTAGTAAAAAGTAAAAGGATGAAAATATCTAGCATTGGTGAAGCATATCAAGAAATAAGAATTTCTCTTATTTTATTGATGAGAATGTGGATTGGTATGCTGAATTTGGGTGATAATCTGATACTGTGTCTAGCATTTTACCATCATATTATTCAACCAAGCAATTCCTCTCTTAGTAATTGTCTTGCAGAAATATTAGCACGTGTGCAGAAAGATGTATGTACTGACATGTTCACTCCAGCCTTGTTAGTAATAACAGAGAAATACTAACAATCTGAATGTATTCCAGTTAGAGAAATAGATAATGTTGCTACATCCAAACCATGGAGTAGTATGCTATAGTTTCAACCATTCCAATGAGTTAAATGAAGCTGTATCAACATGGTAATTTGTCAAATATCAAAGCAAGTCACAGGATAATTGTTCTATTGTCTCACCAATCAGAACCATAAACAGATGCAAGAAAACAAACAAAATCAACTTTTACTAGCGCTGGCACATTGCAATTTTCATATGATGATTGCCCTCCCTTTGACGTGTATACTTCTAACTCCCCACCTCCCCTACTTATCAAAGGTAGGGCAGTAAGCAATGGGAAATTATAGCCTTTAATAAATATGCTTGTTTAAATAGTGTAATAATTTTTTCCTGCTATTTTTGAGTTATGAACAGTTAATTTATATTATTAAAATAAATGTCAGGCTCAAAATTTAAGTAAGTTACTAATCTTTTTGGAATGAAATTGATTCACATTCTGAGTTCTAACTTTGCTCAAGTTATTGAAAGAAATGTTATAACAAAGCAGGCCAACTCTTAAAACAGCAGTAGAACAAAATGCTGTAACTCCTTAAGAAAACACTAGATTGTAATTTTATTAGGACTTAATGCATCAAAGGTATGTGAATTCATTATGCTAACGTTCATCTCTCCAGTTCTTTAGAAATTAAGAATGTATGCTAATGGTCCAGAGTGTTCTAGTGCTTTTACATAATTTCTCATTATGCAATGTTCAACAATTTGTCCTTTTTAAATAAACTTATACTGTTTGACACATAAGTACTATGGAACATGCACAGAAACGCTTTTACTTACCAAACAAATAGCAGGAGCAAAAAAGTCCTGTGAAAACCTTAGAAATTCTCAGAGCCATTCAAAAGCAAGAAGGTTCTATGAGCTAACTTAAGGGAATGCAGACAATAAGGACATAAAGTTTTATCTTTTTCTGTATGTTTGTCACAGATACTAAAATGTTTATTTGTACTGAAATAATCTATAGTTGGTAAAAACAGAATCCTTTAGTTTTGTGCATTCTGATTACAATCAGCCAACAGATTAGACTTCAAGGGACAGGGAGTGCCTGTGAACATTAAGAAGAGTTAAAAAAAAGAAAAAAAGAAAGAAAAATTAGGTGAAAACAGGACAAGAGGAAGGGAGAAGAAATATAAAGTGAAGAAAAAGGGAAAACAAAAAGTAGTAAAACACACACAGAATGATAGAATTTAATCTCTGAAAATTTATTTTACCTTGACAGACATTTTACATGAGTGAGTATAATATGAATAATGAATATGCATTACCTGACATTTTCTAGAATTTCTCATTTTGATGCTTAACCACGCATGCACACATTTGGGCTTTGTGGGCATTGAGACATTTGAAAGTTGCAACTTGCTGGAAGCACACAGCTGGCTGGTGTCACAGCTGGGATTAGATGCCAGGCCTGCAGACATCCCCTCCTCCAGGCTCTCTTTATCCACCACGCTCAAATTGCATCAGGGCATGGAGCTCCCAGAATTTACAAAAAGCATTAGTTGAGTGAAAATTTGCTGAGGGTAGAACTATGTATATTTATGAGGAAATACATGTCCAAGGGATAAAGAATGGGAGTATCTTTTGTGAAGCAGCATCTTATATAAATGGAGGTAATTCTCTTTCATTTATGTGTCCAGAACCCATCATTAAAATTCACAGGAGAGTTATTGCCTGTTACTGCTGGTTCTACTATTCCCTGCTACCCCAGATGATGAATGAAACCAGAATAAATGTTATAGATTTTTTAAAGCTGCATATAATATGGGCAACAGCAATAAACTTATGACATTGCACCTCGCTCAGCAAACTTAACACGAAGGTCAGGAAGGATAAATGTTTGCTAGAGAGAAAGAAAAATGTATTATTACAACTTCATGGTCTTCTACTACTGAATGATGGTGTTGCATTGCATTTAATATTTCTATGAAAAATGGGACCAAAATATATGCAAAGGAGAAGTAATTTATTACTGTAAAGAATTGTGGCAGGGCTATAGGGAAAATCATTAGTGAGGCCATTTATAGAAAATGTCATTGGGGTGTATATTTATTATTCTTCCCATTTTCTTGAATAAGTTAACGTTTCATTCACGAGCTGTGAGTGCATATACCAAGTGCTGGAAACTGCTGGGCTCTGGGGAACAAGAGTGAACGGAGCAAAGTGCAGTCTCTTAAAGACAAGAGAGTTTTCTGAGAGATGCTAAACTGACAGTTCCTGAGTGGGAAATCCCTCATGTCCATAAATAGGAAAAGGAGCTGTTATCAGGGGTAAGTTCAATAACTCCACTAATGGAAAGTAAATAGTTTAGCTCCATTTTATTATAAGAACAGAACATTGTATTTGCCTCAATTTTGTGAGAATAAAGGGATTACAGTTTCATTTTTCAGATTCCCTTAAATTTTTACATGGAAACCTAATGTTGCATGTACCAGGTATTATGATAATTATATTTTTATGGGAATAAATGTTGCTATCACAAGCTTAAGACTTCTGCAATTCCTTTGAATTATATGAATAAGGTGGTTGAGATTGTGAGACTTTTTGAGAATGTTTTCGTATGTAAAAAGTGTTACTGGACGTGTGTCTCAGACAAAGAACTTCACCTCTTCTCATTTAAGTTTCCAATTGCATCTTGTTCTGTGCTGTACTTTTTCAGGTAGGAACTTTACCTCTTTTGGTACAAACATCTCCACATAGAAATTATATTTTCAAATCTTGAAATAAATTTCACTAATATTCTAAAGATTGTCTTCTCATACAAATAATTGCAGGGTTTTTTTCTATTATGAGAACTGATTGGCTAAATTTAAACACCTCATATTTTGCAAAACAATAAAAAAGGAGAAAATACTCTTAAGACATGATTTCGGAAATGCGACGGTATTGACAGAAATGAAATATCATCATAAAGACCTGCCATATCTTTGCTAGCCAATGGGTTCTGATCAAGAGCTCATTCAATAAATATTTAATAATAATACAATTGTCAAAAGTTCTTATTTGCATATTGCAAAAAATAAAAAATCGTTACAGATGAACGTATTTTCAACAACACATTTCTTTAAGTACTTATATTTTTTTCCAGCACTTGTCTGTACATTGTCTAATTTAAAATTTAAAGCATCCCTATAAGGGAGAAGATAGGAACTGGTATCTCCATTAACTAGATCAGGAAACAAGCTTCAGATCAGTGACTCTTGGACCTGGTGTCCAAACAAGGAAGAACTGGGCTTCCAATTCAGGTATTCTAACTCTGTTCTCACCCTGAGTTCTGTTTTCAAGGAGGTCACAAATCACCACCACTGACACACACACACACACACACACACACACACACACACACTTCAATTCAGGTAAAGGAGATGTGCTGATGGGTGTCGTAATCAGGAAGATCATGCTCAATTGATGGCAAAGAGGGAGCCTGTCTTGGAAAAACTGATGTTCTTGTGACATTTGTCAAATGTCACTAATGTCACAAATGTCAAAATGACATTTGTGAAGTGCTTGCTATGTTCCATGTACTCGATAGGCATTTGTAAATAAATGGCCCTGCATTCACTACTTTCAACTTGCTCAGAGTTTAAGAGCAAAACCAGACAATCAGAACACAGGCTAATATCAGAAATGTAGACTGCTTCAGAGTCACATGTAGGAGTGGCACGCCACCCAGACCACACACAGCAGGTAATACTTGAGCACCGCATAAAGGAGAGATATTGATGGATTTTAAGCACGAGGCTTATATCTGCCATTAAGAAAAAAAAAAAAAAAAGATTTATTATAGAGGAGGTCATTGAGAGGTTATTGCAGCCTTCCAGCCAATGAATGGTTAAGGATCATATTCAGGCTGAAAGGTCAAATGAGCAGTACTTGGTGACAGTTTGCATGCTGGAGATAAAGGAAGGAAGAAGCCAGAGTGAGGCTCACATTGTTTGGCCTTAAAGCATGAGCTTAATTTCAATACATAGACACCTGTGAAATCAAGAATTACAGACTATAAAGAAAGAAAGAACCGAGCCCTGGTGCACAGTTAATAAATAATTAATATCAACATTAATTAGAGCATGGAATATAAGGAAGAAAGTCATGAGACTTCCTAGTCGCCAGTCCTGGTTTTGATTCATGTTTTCTTCAATATTGTCTTGCTCCACAATGAGGTAGGTAGTTAATACTATCTTCTTTTAAATATGGCTAAGCTAGGCTGGGTGCAGTGGTTCATACTCACAACCCTAGCACTCTGGGAGGCTGACGTGAGTGGATTGCTTGAGCTCAGGAGTTCCAGACCAGCCTGAGCAAGAATGAGACCCAGTCTCTACCAAAAATAGAAAAATTAGCGAGGTGTTGTGGCAGACGCCTGTAGTCCCAGCTACTCGGAGGGTGAGGCAAGAAGATCACTTGAGCCCAAAAGTTTGAGGTTGCTGTGAGCTAACCTGATGCCATAGCACTCTAGGTTGGGCAATAGAGTGAGACTCTGTCTCTAAAATAAAATAAAAATAAAAATAAATAAAAAACTGGGAAAGGGAGGAGTAAATTAACTTGCCCAACCAAGCCCAACTAGATAATGGCAAATCTAGGATTCAAACAATGTTTGTTTTCACTTTTAGCCTCTATCATTGCTGTAGAGGAGGTTAGAGCCCCCTCCTTATTCCCTTGGATACAGAATAAAAACTTATCTGGGATAATTAATCTGAGGATTAAAATTATATGGTTTTAGCAACTGCAAAACAACTGTTTTGTGTATTTCTGTTTCTTTTTTTCTTTTTTAAATTTGGTCTTCTTGAAAACATTACACATTTTAAATAAAAATTATACCAGCAAGGAAATACATTAAAAATAATCATGGAAATATATTATTATAAATTAATAATACATGAAATATTGAGACTATATATCTTCTTATTAAATAAATAAAAGAACAACTGGGATGATCATGAAGGTTTAGAAAACATTTGCATAAGAAGTAGAATTTAACCTTGGTAACAAGGCTGATACCCCCAAGAGAGACAGAGGGTGAAAGGAGAAAGAGCAATGGGAAGAATCCCTGAAGAATGCCTTTAGGTGGTGAGCTTTACAAAGACTGATACGGCAAGGATATGAATAGAAGGAAGGAGAGAGGGGCACAGTATAACATGGCAGAGCCAAGGAGAAAGAAAAGGAAGATGAAAAGAAAAGAGACTCTTCAGAAGTACTACTATGCAAATTTCATACAATTAGGGGCCACGCTTAACTCTGTATTCCCCAAACCTATAACAGTGCTTGGTAGGTTCTTAAAATTTTCCCAATCAGTACGCTGAACCCCATAAACGCATCAGTGTACACAGTTACGACTTAATAAAAACAAAAACAAGCAAAAAAATAAAAGAGACATTGATTTTTAAAAAATACTTGGTTCATGTGAAATAAAAGGAGTAGAATAAAATGAAGATGGTGATGAGGGTATGAACAGGAAAAGAAAGAATTACAAGTTTCCTATTCTGAAATATTGAACTTAAACGATGGCAGTAATTAGGGTGCATGAGCAGACAGAGGGACATCAACACAAAGGCACGGTGTGTTAGAACAAAACGCTCAGAGTTTTCTTTTCTTATTTTTTTGGACTTAGTTGTGATTTCATGGAATTAGGAATTTTTCCAACGGGTGATGCTGAAAGGAGAGTGATGAAAGCTAAACTGTCAAATCCAGGAAAAAGGGTACAGCATTCGTCTCATTGTTTGTGCATTTTCTAAATCTAATGCCTGGATTGTTACACCGAATATTTATACACTGTGTTTTCTGCATAAATAAATAAGCTCAGGAGACGACTGAGAAATGATAAAGGTTTGGAAAACATGTGCATAAAAGTCAAATTTGACCTTGTTGGAAGAGATGAGACCAGTAAGAGATAGAGCGTAAAAAGAGAAGAGAAAATGATTGCAGGGCAAATCCTTGGAGAACAGCTTTTTAATTTGGAATGTAGAAAGAAGATAAGGCAGTGCAAGATAATTAGAGAAAGAGGAAAAGTGCCAAGATGGTATAATTTTACTTGGCAGCAACGTGGAGAAGGAAATGGAAGAGAACAAGGCTAGTAGCAGGGGAAGAGAGAGAATTTCCAGAAGCAAGTTTTTGACTAACATATTCAGTGACACTAAGAAGGGTAGATCTGAAAAGAGATTCCTTTTTTAGTGTCTAGCAGATCATTATTAACAAGTGATAGAGAAATTTCCATATGAAAGTCAAGGTGAAAGTATACAAGGGGTGGGTTAATTTCAGAGGTATAGTGATGAAGGAAGAAGAGAGATTTTGTGTGGTCTCTATATTTTGAGGACAGATTTCCTTGGTGATGAATCTTCCACCCACGGAGGGGCTGTTAACATTTGTGATAATGAAGCTGTCTACAGTGATTCATTGAAGTGAATGGTGATTTGTAAAAAATATGTAAAATTTATGAAAAATATGTAAAATGAAAATAAGTCATGCCCAGCTCCTCTCCCATTCTACTAAATAACCATGCAAGGTTCTTCAGACATGCCTGCTACATTAGCAGCACCAATGAACAGAATGACCCCAAAGAAAAAGAAGTGTGTTGGATGCACCATCAGCATTGTTATTGGCTTATATCATCTGGCCTGGTAATAAAAAGTTAAATAATCAGCAAATTGCTTACAGCCAGGGGATTATCATTTCTGCTGTTTGACCTAAGGTGTCTTTTAGAAGGGCTTGCCTTTGCTGAGTTTCTCAAAGTTGATATTAAATATTTTATTACAGAACTCCATGAGAGCATCTTTACCTAGTCCTTTGCAATCAAGTTCGAGTCTCGAGACATAAATGTAATTCCAGTATTAATCAGCATAATTATTCAGCAGCTTGTAATAGTGTGTTGTAGTGAGATGGGTCATGAAGCTGAAGGTGAAGACTGCACGGTTTTCCGTTTCCTCCTTTGCCTTCAGGGATGACTATATATACAAAGTTAGTATTGCTGAATTTATTTTAGAAAGTCATCTTTGGAATTATTTTCAGAGCTACTGACACATTATTTTAAATTTTCTTGGTGGCAGTAGGTGTTCCTCTATGACAGGATAAATCAAAGTTTAAAAATGGCTTTACATTTTGGAGGCATCACTGGGTTAAGGTAGAGATGGTAATGAATAATTTCATTTCTAAACAAGTAAAAAATAATTCCAAAGTCCTACAGCTAATGTTCTTATGTACTGTGTTGAGGCTTATGTAGCCATGCTAAACTGGAGGTAGCCTCAGCATAAAAAGGCAAACAATTTGGGCTCAGTGTCTCACACCTATAATCCTACCACTCTGGGAGGCCGAGACTGGAGGATCTTTTGAGGCCAGCAGTACGAAATCAGCCTGAGCAAGAGCAAGGGCTTGGTCTCTTCCAAAAGTAGAAAATATTAGCCAGGCCTTGTGGTGGGTGCCTGTAGTTCTAGCTACTTGGGAGGCTGAATCAGGAGTATAACTTAAGCTCATGAGTTTGAGGTAATAGTGACCTATGATGAGACCAATCCAGTCTACTTAAGGCAACAAAGTGAGACCATGTCTAAAAAATGACAAATCAAACAACAATAACAACAAAGGCAAACAATCTTGGGTCTTTGGAGATGGGTTTTAAAAGGATAGCACTCACCAAAAATCACTTTGCAAAAAAGATATTTGCACCAATTGTTCATTGCAGCTCACTTTGTAATAGCTAAGTCATAAAAAGGCAGACAATTTGGGCTCAAGAAGCCCAAGTGCCCATCAACCCATGAATAGATTAATAAATTGTGGTATATGTATACCAGGGAATACTATGCAGTCTTAAAAAAGATGGAGACTTTACCTCTTTTATGTTTACATTGAGGGATCTGGAACATATTCTCTTGAGTAAAGTATCTCAAGAATGGAGGAAAAAGTATCCTTCTATGAAACCTACTTATATTTACTCACACTTTCTTATGAAAGATAGAATACAACTATAGCCGAGGATGAAAGAGAGAAATGGAATGGGAAGGGAGGGAAGGGGGGAGGTCTGATGGAGGGTAAAAGGTAGAACCACACCTATGGAGCAAATGACAAGGGTACAAGTCAAATCTGCCAAGTGTAGAACATAAATGTCTTAGCACAATAATCAAGTAAATTAGGTGAAAGCTATGTTGATAGGTTTGATCTAACCACGTCAGATTATATGAAAAAAAAAAAAATCAACACACTGTAACCCACATATGCATAAATGTATTCATGATCTATGTGTATTTGACTTAATAAAAAATAAATAAATAAAAAGTTAAAAAAAAAAAAAAGCATAGCACTTGCTTTTTATCTTCAGATGGTTACTGCAAACAAGGGAGTCAAAGTACCTTAGCTCAGGTCAGTATTCTGATTGATTCCTGGTTGTAAATCTTAGTGACATGTTTATCCTGCTTGGAAACAGGGAGAGTGACAAGCCTAAGGTAAGAGAGAGAAATTTTCACTATTGACCAAATGGCTGTTATTTGCACGTGTAGTAGGGGAATATTAAGGGAGAAATAGCCAGAAAAAATAGAGGATATAGGCCAATGGACATGTTAGTATGTACCATGAAGAGGAGAGGAGGTAGGCAGGATGGTCAAGAGACAAAGGCCACTGTTCATTGTGAAAATATGTTCATTGGGGATTAAGCAAATTACCTGGAAAATAAGGTGCCTTCTGATTTTGGTGAGCTGTAATTTCTTACGAAGTTTTGCACAGCTTATGCCTGTTGTTGGGCCAACGCCATTGTTCCCAGATGGCTATAACAGCCAGGAGCTTCCTTGACAACTCACTCCAGAGCCTAAAGCAAGCAGAAAATATAAGATATGGGCCCTTATTAAGACTGCCTATGTATTGGAGCAGTGATATTATCATACATCCCATTGATGCTGTGACAACTGTTTCCATCACAGAAGCTTTTTCCCTTCTGATGAGAAGAGGTGTTGTTAATAAATCACATCACGTGATATTCCTCTTGTATTTAGATGATGTGTCAACATTTTAAAGGGAATGAAGTAAAATAGACCCAGAGTAAATTTTATAGCAGTTCTCCCTTCCATAATTTTTATTTTTAATTTTTTAAAATTGTTTTAGATTTAGGTGGTACAAGTGCAATTTTGTTGCATGGATATAGTGCACATCCATGAATTCTGGGCTTACAGTGTAACCATCACCCAAATGATTGAAAAAATATGCACCCATCTTCCACCCTCTCACACATTATACAGAAAACACACACACAGTATTTTTAATCCATTCATCAATTGATAGGCATTTAGTTTTATCTTTGCTATTTGAATAGTGCTACAATAAGCATATGAGTCCAGGTACCTTTTAGATATAATGATTTATTTTCCTTTGGGTATATACCCAGTAGTGGGAAAGCTGGTCAAATTATATTTCTGTTTTTCATTCTTTGAGAAATCTTCATACTCTTTGTTCACGTGACTAGTGGCCTTAAGCATGGCACCATGGGAAGTTTCCCCAGAGCACTGCAGGCAGAGATGATCAGGTTTATGTTTCTAACTAGCATTCTGATTATATTGTGGAGAACTGAATGGAAGGGGCATGGTGGGAAAGGGAGACCAGTTGGGTCGGTGTTCCCCTAATCAAGTTTGACAATCCAATATTACCTGTTAGTTAAGACTCTGCCTATGTTTGAATGCAATGTCAATCTCTTGCCAGCTATATGACTTGAGTAAGTCACTTAACCAGTTAATGCATCAAGTTTCCTATCAGTAATGGGGAAATAACAATAATTCTTACCTATGGGCTATCTTAAGAAAGAAATAAGTTAACATGCCAGAGCACAGAGCAGGCACAACTCTAAGCATATGCTGTTGGTGAACTAGGGTGGTTGAAATGGGTAGAAAAGTGAACGGAGCACATTTGAGCACATTCAGGTATTACAAGGGGCATGACACAGTGACAGCCTGACTTCAGGAAGGGCACAGAGGTGGTACTGTCACATGTCAGTCACTGCGATGGAAGTGCTGCAGAGACAGGGATTGTGGGAGTGATGAGGACTTTCAAATGCAATGTTATTATTTTGTTAAAAATGATCATTCTTAGCCAAAGTATTTTGGTAATATTTTGTATTTTATGTTTAATGGAACATACAGGGTAAGTTAGGTCAATGTATGGGAAAGGTTAAACTTGGGAGTTCTTTATTTAGCTTCTACTTGACTGAGTGACACAAAGTAAGACCTTTCCCCTTCCAGATGTGTGTCTCTGGGTGTGTGAGGTGAGTCTGGCGTCCATCTTCTCTTAAAAGAGTTTGGGTCAGCATTAGAACTCTTTGGAAGCAACCTGACCTAATAAAAAAGCACAATAAATACAATGCATATTTTTTCCAGATTATGTAGGGACTAAATAGGGAATGACCTATTATGAATGTATATAACTCTCAGGTGACTATTGCAGTGTTTTTTGTTGTTGTTTTATTTTGTTTTTTAGACAGGATATTGCTGTCACCCAAACTTGAGTACCATGATTTCAGCCTAGCCCACAGCAACCTCAAATTCCTAGGCTCAAGGAATCCTCCTGCTTCAGCTTTGTGGGGCTGAGGATCATAGGTGCCCACCACAACACCTGGATAATTTTTCTATTTTTGGTAAAGATGGGGGTGTCACTGTTGCTCAGGCTGGTTTTGAACTCCCGGCCTCAAATGATCTTCCCAGAGTGCTAGGATTACTGGTGTAACCCACTGTACCCAGCCTACAGTTTGTTCTTATAACTAACAATTTTTCATTGCCTATGTTTGTATCTGTTCTAAAATATGCCTATACTTATGTAGCTTGTTAAACAACAATGTATATATCTTGTACCCATGAATTATTGCTTTTTATTCTTTATAATTCTCCAAAAGAGGGCTAAGTATCTTAGTGCTCACAAATGTTGAGGATCATTAAAATACACGTATATTTCTCTCAATCTGTTTATGATTTTGTATTTTATATAAAAGGACATTATGTTTCAAGCAAATCCATATGATTGCATGTTGAATCCAATGATTTTTTTTCCTGTTTTTCCTGTTCTTCTAGTCTGCTCCCAGTTTTCAAGAGGAGTCTATGCTATTTTTGGGTTTTATGACAAGAAGTCTGTAAACACCATCACTTCATTTTGTGGAACGCTGCACGTCTCCTTCATCACGCCCAGCTTCCCCACCGATGGTACACATCCCTTTGTCATCCAGATGAGACCCGACCTCAAAGGAGCTCTGCTTAGCTTGATTGAATACTATCAATGGGACAAGTTTGCATACCTCTATGACAGTGACAGAGGTACGTGACAATATCTCATCTCTTTGTAATGGGCCAAGTTCAATGCCTACACTTGACACTTACATGTGATGTTGCGCACCTATAAGGATTTTAAAGCTCGAGTTTAATTAAAGCTTGGTTTAATTTTGCTATTTGAACGAATAATGTCATTTGAAACCTGGGAAACAAATTTAGAGTGAAACAACACCAAAAGCTGTGAATGTACAGTTTACAGAGATTGACTGTATCAACCCAGTGACCAAATACTTATTTGTAAAAGCCATTTCTGGTGTAAGCATCGAAGACCCTATGACTACTGCTATATGACTAGTCCAATGTGAATGAAGCGGCTTAAGTGAAATTTATATAAAGATATGAATAACAACTTTTCTGGTGATGTATAGTTACTGTTTACTAAACATCATTACATGCAAATGTCCTATCAGGAAGGTAGCATTATTACTACCCTTACTTTAAGATCCCTGAATCTCAGAGAAGCTACATGACTTTCTCATGATCATGTGACATAGTCTGAACACAGGTCTGTGATGCTGGACTCATGCTTTTTACGCAATTCCACATGGTTATTAATGATGTGATATGTTTTGTTAGCATGCCGTTCTTAACTTATACTTACGTTTCCCATATCCTTTGTTAGGGAGTTTAATATTAGCAGACCTGCTTGATTTACATGCCATAGAATCCTACATGTTAACCACTCCTGGGTCCATGATTGGCCTTTAGTGGGTCTGTGTACTCCCTCAATTGCACAAAACATATTGTGTGTGTGTTCATGTGTATTTTTCTACAGAGATGATGACAAAACATACTGTGTGTGTGTTTGTGTGTATTTTTCTACAGAGATGATGATGATGATTAAAATCATAGGGGTTAAAATCCACTATTGTCAGAGTGTCTCATAAATGCCACTCTGTGCTTCCTTGGGCGGCTTTCTTCTCGGAATATGTAAAGGTTCAAGTGACAACAAGAAGCCTCTTTCTACCAAGATAGGGCACCTTGCAAATCCACAAGGGCAGACGAGAAGAGACAAGACGTTGGTCAATTCTCCATTGATCAGTTTCTAGTCATTCACTGCAGCAGCCAGGAGAGGTGTCTGATTCTCTGCCTGTCCTCATAGTCCTGGAATGAGAACACGCAGTGCAGAAGCCAATCAGTCAGCACTGTATAAGCTGGAAAAAGTGCTGTGTCAAGAACTACTTCCCCTTGCTTTGAGAAGGGAGGGCTGTGCTACTCCCACAGGGAAGGAAAAACTGAAACAGAGAATCATTTAGATTAAACATGGATTTCAATGTGCTGGAGGATTCTGAAGCATACTTCTGATTATTGTAATAAAAGGTCTTATACTACTGAGCTTAGTAAATGTCTTTAGTTTTTCTTTTTGCTCTCTGCAAAGTCCTTTAAGTCTTATGTCGTTATTATTGTTAAAACTAGTCTGAAATCTAGGTATAGTTGTTGTTGTTGTTGTTTTTTTTTTTTTTTTTTTTTTGGCACAGGGTCTTGCTCTGTCCCCCTGGTAGAATGCAGTGGCATCACTGTAGCTCACTGCAACCTCAAATTCCTGGGCTCAAGTGATTCTCCTGCCTTAGCCTCCTGGATAGCTGGGACTATAAGCATGCATGGCTAGTTTTTCTGTTTCTAGTAGAGATGGGGTCTTACTCTTGCTTATGTTGGTCTTGAACTTGTGAGCTCAAGGGATCCTCCCACCTCGGCCTCCTAGAGTGCTAGGATTGCAGGTCTGAGCCTCCGTACCCAGCCTGGGTATATTCTTATTATCTCTTTCACCCTTGCGTCCTGTTGGTGCCATTTCTCCCACTGCGGTGGATTCCATCTCTAGACACTGTTCTCTTTCTTAGTCATCACCTGAGGCCAAGCCACCACCACGTGTTCAGTCCCTGATCTCTCCAGGTTCACAGTGTCTTTCCTCCAGCAAAAAGTAGTCAGAATTATTATTTTTTAAAATACCTTCTTTGACTGCCTCACCTCCTATTGAATACATTTCAATAACATCAAAGTGTACTGAGGATAAGACTGAGCGTGCCTTTAAAGCAGCTGTTCTCAACCTGTGCGTTGCCACCCACATGAGCTGTATTAAAGGGTCACGGCATTAGGAAGGTTGAGAACCATTGCTTTGAAGACTTAGAATAGGCGATTCCCGCTCAGTTCTGTATTTCGCTGTCTCACTCACTCATGGAAGCCAAACACATTTGTCCTTTGTTCACTTTCCCTGAGACACCAAACTCTCCCACTTGGAAACCTCTGCACATACCTTTCATTCTTACCTACCCTTGATGAGTATTCACCTGACGTATCCTCAGAGATGCCTCTCACTACTGTTTTTTTCCCAAAGCAATATCTTTTTTTTCCCATTGGACGCATCACAATTATAAAGTAATAGTAGTGCTTATTCTGTCACTCAAGTACTGCCTCTTGAGCCCCTGCTGTTTTCCAGAATAAACATCATATTTGTTTGTTGTTTTCCTTTTTTAATTTAAGTTGAGCCTGTGAGGTCCAGGGAGGCCATACGCAGGCATTACTTTGTACATTGGGTGTAGAGCTCTTAACTTAGACCAGGTGCTCCAGAGAGAACTGGAAATAGACTTGCTGTTCAGTAACGTTAATAAAGAAATAACTTGAACATCTGTGCACAGTATTTTAAGTTTGGGATGATTTTAGAAGCTGAATTATGCTTGCTAAGTTGAAGGCTCGGAAGACGAATTCTCTTTGCTGTTTGACAAGGTGGAAGATGAAATTTTAGATTAAGAACATAATTTACCTTCATCCTCATTCTCACTATTAGTCCCTGTAGCTGAAAATGAACTGAGAAAATTCAAATGAGCAATAGCTCACACAAATAAAAATATAGAAACCCTGGTATTTGAAAAGAGAAAGTCAGAAAGACAGGCTCTGAGGAAATAGCAGGTGAAGACGGATGGACTTACATACTTGTGAAAAGAATCTGGAACATTTTTAAATGATTTTATTAACACTTTCAAAATATTAAATGAAATTGAGGTGATGATATAACCTCCAATTATTAAATTATACAAAGTGATTTGAGTTCAAGTGTATCATGCGAGAAGAACATTAGAGTGATAATTAATTATATATTACAGACCACATGAACTTACGGATACATTTTCAAGGTGTTATCAAGTAGCTATTGATGTTTTAATGTGTAAAGTATTACACTGGCCTTTCACTTGGACAATTTTCAGAGATAATTGCGTAGGACGCTCAAAATGCTGGCAAAAGAGTTGACCTTTGAATAATATCTTAATTGGCTCATGGAAATGAAATTTTTGTTATCTGACTTAATTTTTATGGCTTTGCTACAATATTACATTTTATAATGTTTAGGCATGCATTCAGCATGTGAATTGATTTCTTTCCTTTGGTCCTTAATCTGTTTCTCTCGTGCTTCAAGTAGGCACCCCCTTACTCTAGTATACAAAATATTCACACAATGCACCTGTATCCTCTTCATTCATATTAACCACGCTTTAAAAAATAAATTCTAGGCTTTTATCTCTCTAGGCTTTACCTCTCTCCTTTCACAAAGTATTTGGTCTGTTCTTAATCTGGCATTCTCTCTGCCTTTTGGTTTATATGGTTTTATTCAGTTTCCATTAACCTTTACTTTTCTGATCATCTAGGTCAGGTAAACATACTGTTAAATTTTAATGTCTGAATATGTAAATGAATGCTCTTTCAAATAGCATTTGCTTCCACGCATGGAAATGGTTCCTCAGCACTCCCTGAGTGCGAACTAGATGAAAAAGGGTTAAAGTTGTTCTCTGCTGCTGCATTGCACTGCCCTTAACTGAGGCTGAACCGGGACAATTCCCGATTCCTGATTATTCATCCAAATGCCAGCAAGTAAAGAGACTACAGGCCATTTCTAAAGAATGGAGGACATGGATGCAAGTGTAGAAAGACCTTTGTGTAGAAACATCTTTGAGTAAATCTGAGTTTACTGGTGAAAGAGCTGAAATCCTACAGCCGGTGCCAGATGACCTTTTAATTTATTGGTGTCTTCTTTATACCCAGGATCTGTAGCAGCAGCCTGGTGCTCTTTGCTGACCCAATGCCTTTCCTAAAAGCTGCACATCATTACTCCATAGAAAGTGGGTAGAGAGAATTACAATATATCTTTAACCACAGAGCAATGTGGTTACTTAAGTCAATGCATTAAATATTGTAATTTGATCTTTGGGTATATATGTAATAAATATCAATCAGGACTTAATCCAAACTTAGTTTTTGTTTACTAGCTCAATTTCAACAGGGTAAGGTAATAGGTTTATATATACAGTAGGAAAAAACAGAACTAATACTTCATACATTTATGTCTTATTTTTAATTTTGAGCAATATTATTTGTCCCTGAAGGAAGGGCCCTTTGTCTCCAGTTGCAAGAAAACATCACACAAAGCACAAAAGTGCTTCCAAATTATAAATTTTTTCTTGATATTCCTGAGAAAGCCTATGAGGAAAATGCGTTGATCTAATCTGGCTTAGACATGCTGCCAGGATTTAGTGATCATAATATTAATTTCTATGCCTGAAAGATTGAACAAAGGCAGCAAATCTTAAATTGAGCAAAGAAAATATTTTTTAAGAAGAAAGGCATGATCTGAATGAAATATGCCTGTTGGCAGTAATAGGTTTTAATTTCACCCTTTGGTGTGCAAACTAACAGACTTCACATAAAGATGGTAAAAGAGGGATGATGGCTTGCTGTAATTCCTTTGCAGTATTATTACCACCAAATCAAGATGAAGTTATCACACACCCTTGGTAACACTTAGAGAATTTTAGAATTTGTCATATTATGAATAGTTTATAAAGCTATAGCCATTTGGCTATAATAGTTGCATGAAGAAATAATGAACTTTAATAGTATTTTAGTCTAACCATTCTTTATTTTTGCCAAAGTCCTAAGAATGCAGTTGAGTTTAGAACTTAATTTTAGACTTTTATAATATTGAAATTTTTTTCAATAATATACTAAATTTGAAGTATATTTATTGGGAGAAAGTTAATTTCCCAGATTTTTTTTTTCTATTTTTGGATGAACAACTATATATATCAATATGTTTTCTTTATTCTGAGTTACTCTTTCTGAGTTATAACTCATTCTGAGTTATTCGGAAGTAAGAAATTCTCCATTATAGAAATTCACTTATCTTGATATAGTAGCATGAATATTAAAGTTGAATGATTACTACATACTAACAGTTATAAATAAATTAACATTTGTATAGACCTCACATTGTTCATACAAGTTTATATTCTGATTTAGGGGATGAATGTATTTTCTATGCTAGTTTGTGTGGAAGGGAAAAAGATGGATCTTAAGTAACACTTTCTCCCCTAATTAGAATGTGGTCCCAAGAGACCAAGAATTTGTGTTATGGTCTGAAGAGTTCAAGTTCACCTTCATCATTATACATTTTCAGTAATTTTTAAATTTAAAAACAATCTATTAATTATAAAACAATGCCACTTTATACAAGATTCAATTATGATGCATGGAAAAGTCAAGTTGAGAGTTTGAGAAGGTCAGTTACTATTACTGAAATAAATCTAAGGAAATGGATTATTAAGCATAGGATATAAGAGTCTTTTCTTTTTCCTCTTCTTCTTCTTTTTTTTTTTTTTTTTGTTTTTTGGTACAGAGTCTTACTTGGTCATCCTCAGTAGAGTGTCGTGGCATCACAGCTTACAGCAACCTCAAACTCTTTGGCTCAGGCAATCCTCTTGCCTCAGCCTCCCATGTAGCTGGTACTACAGGCGCCTGCCACAATGCTCTAGTTTTAGAGACAGGGCCTTGGTCTGGCTCAGGCTGGTCTCAAACATGTGAGCTCAGGCGATCCACCCACCTCAGCCTCCCAGAGTGCTGAGATTACAGGTTTGAGCCACGGCACCCGGCCACAGAGTCTTTTCAAATTAAGAGTCAGATAATGCCATGGTTCTTGGCTGTCCTTAGGAGGTGATTTAACATTAGTCAGTGTCTTCTGACCCAACTAAGTCAGTCAAATCTGAGATAGCACTATATAAATGGTTCAGTTTTTTTATAAATAAATGTAATTTTTGCTAAGTTTCATAGGTTACAAAATAGTAATCATGAGATCTTTAATAACAGAGAATCCACACCAATAGTAAGTTTTTTGACCCATAGAATGAATGAGTTTAAAAGTCAGCCATTCCTTTCTTAGCATTCTTACTGATTTTATACATAATCTTCACATTCTTTGACAAGATGAACTGCCAACAAATTTGAGATTTAGAATTATTACCTGATAAAATGTATTTATAAATTCTCATTTACATTTCAATTTCTTGGAATATGTGTTGAAAGTTGGGACAGAATAGCAAGAGTATCACCATGAAATTCTTACGATGTGATAAACTCCATAATTAAATAAAAACAAAATGAAATAACTTGTTACAGAGACTAAGGACAGCTTGCTGATAATTGCTGTCTGGTAACGTGTGGGCAGCATGGAAAACATCATCTGTGCATAGAATATCCTTACGGAGGCAACAAGGAAGTCTACAATGATTCAAATATGGGAAAGTAGGGCCTGCAGAATGGAAGAAAGTTAGATATTTAGATTTTTTTTCCTCCTATTTGAAGAAAAAAACTGGGCAGACTTAATGGCTGTTTTCGAGTATATTGGTAGCTGTTGAATTGATCGTGATGACCAGCTGTGTGTGTTCTGTCTCCTCTGATGATGAGCAACAGGAAAGGGACTTGAATGGTAGCATGGAAGGCTTTAATTTACCTACAGTGAACGGAAATCATAGGCAATCCTTGATAACTTTTAAAGTTTTGCCATGGAAAGTTTTCTTAAGTGGCATGTGGTCTCATTAAACTATCTTTTGAGAAATTCATGTTTATTTATATCTTTTGTTAGAAGACTGGATAGAGAAAGCGAATTCTGTTGTTTTGCCAGAAAAGCATCACTTTGAGTTCAGTGTATGGTGCAACCTTCCATTCTGAAATAAATTATTTTTTCTTGTGTGACATAAGATATTCTAAATAACAAGACAGAGAAAATAACGTGAAGATCCTTTAAGCACTCCATCTAATTCCATTAATGACTTATATGTGCAATTTGTTTTATTTCTATCCTTCTTGTGCCTGCAAATATTTAGAAGCAACTATCAAACATCAAGTTACTTTACCTGTAAACATTTCAGTATTTAGTGGGAAAAAATAATGATTATTTTATTTTCAAACATAATCCTAATATCACTATCATACCTGAACAATAACAATAGTATGTTTTTTTCCCCTGCTTGTTTGAAGTAGAATTAAAATGAGTTCCATATATCACAATTGGTTAATATATCTTTTAAAACTTCTAAAATGTAATGCTGAGTTTTGCACAGTCTAGATTTTGAAGATTGGAACAATGTGGTGATTAATGTATTATTTTATGCCATATATTCCCTATAAATTGGTAGTAAGATTTGGAAGCTTGATAAGATTCAGATTTACATTTGACACATAAATTCTCCATAGCTGGTGCTGAGTATTACCATTTTGAGATGTGTGTCTCTGTTATCTCTCTACATCATTACTAGTAGTTGATGAATATTGCCATGATTTATTAATTCAGTAGATGTCACAAGTCAATGAAAATTTAAAATCTATACTTATCATCATTTAGTAGATGGAGTCATTTCAAAAAGAAAGACACTTTTAAAAATTCATTATTACCCTGAGTATAGTTTGTATAGGCAAGGCAGGAAAATTATTGTTCTGTTTTATTATTTATCAGTTTTCAAATTAATTAGTTCCTTAGCATCCATCAAAAGCAAGCAAATTTTTAAAAAATTATAAGGATTTCATGGATTTAAGATATTTTATACATGTAACTCTTTTACAGTCATTATTTTAATTGCTGTTCCAATTATCCCATCTTTACTTAAAGAGCTTGTCTTCAAATTGAGTCCCATGTCCTTTGACATAAGGGTGAAGTCTTTAGAAAGCTTCCGTATTTCTGGTGAATCCTACATTTTATGAATAAAAAGATACAATTATTCTTTAGAGAAAGATACAGGCCTTTCTGGAATAGTTGAATTGATGTAAGAAACAAGTTTGTGTACTGTTTCTTCAAGTGCTAAATTACATTTTTAACTTTTTAGGAAAGTATCCCCTAGTTCAGGGGTGGTGAACAAGCTCGACTACGCGCTCGGAGATCGCTCCTCAGAGGTCCCTCCTCAGAAGCAGCATAACAAAATCCAAACTTGGCAAACAGCCACAGCATACAAAATAATGATAAGAGGCAAAGAGCCGAAATTCATTTTGGCCGGGAGCCGCATGCGGCTCTAGCCGTGTGTTCGCCACCCCTGCAGTTGTCCAGATCAGTCCTAAATATGAACTAATACACGAACAATGAAAAATAATAAAAATTTGTGTGTCGTATGATACCATAAGCAAAGTTACTAACATTAAAATGGTCTTGAATTTAGGGACTGAAATAAGGCTGCCATCATCTAACTACCGTCGTCAGGTGAACATTTTCATATCTATGGCATTATTTCCAATAACAAAAAATGACATAATGTAAGACCGTAGCAGAAAAAAGATGAAAACAAAAGTCCTGACTAAAAATCAATAGGAAAAAATATAACAGCCTCATAGAGATTATTGGCTCTTATACCCACATAAACTCACAAGGATTCATCTCACTGAAAATGTACTTACTTCCTTCAGGATATAAATAAATGACAGACAGTCACATATGACTAAACAATTTTTTTTTCCATTTCATAAGAATAAGAAATCTTCCTGATGTCTTTTGATTTCACTTAGACCAGAAGTATTAAAAACATTATACTTTCATCACAGCCAAAAGATGACAGCTGAGAGGATTGAAAGAACGGGACACTATTTCCTTCAAACAAGACTCTGTGGTCAGAACAGTAGAATTTAAGTAATGAGTTTTTGATGTGAAGCAGACATAAGCGGATGTTGAGAAAGATTGTAGCTTTAACTTTTTATGAGGAGTCAACATTCCCTTCGTTGTACAAATATGCCAGCCTTAAATATATGTTCACTGGCAATTTCATACCCCAAATCTGAGTTATTCAAGTATCTTTATGAGTCATCATTTCTCTTTGCCTTCCTAGGCTTATCAACGCTGCAAGCTGTGCTAGATTCCGCGGCTGAAAAGAAATGGCAAGTGACTGCTATCAATGTGGGAAACATTAACAATGACAAGAAAGATGAGACCTACCGGTCGCTTTTTCAAGATCTGGAGTTAAAAAAGGAACGACGTGTAATTCTGGACTGTGAACGGGATAAAGTAAATGACATTGTAGACCAGGTCTGCCACTCTCTGTTTCCTAATGACACCAGATATAGCATATGCATGCCACGTCAGCATTTACAACGAGTATTGGTGTTAGGTGCTTGAACAGCAAGCAGTTTTTACGCTGTGGTTTATGTAGGATACAGCAAAGATCACCAATTACATTATCTCTGCCTTCAGTCAGTAATAGCAGATGGTTGTCAATAATGCCCGCACACCTTATTAATCATTAAGTACATTCAGTGTTTTACACGATAAGTGTTGCTATAAACGTTCATATTTTGAAATGCAAATTTGAAATTTAATTCTGATGAACTTCTTAGAGTTAAAGAAATGGACATGTATAAAGTCAAAACAATCTTCCATTCTAAGGGAAAAATGAGGAATTCATGAATTTTTTGAAGGTATCTGGATTATTTCAAACATTAGCATACAGCATGTCTCACTAAGCCTATATTATTGTATAAATGGATCTATGTCTCCAGAAAGACAAATATTTGTTTCCACAGAAGTAAAAGAGTAACACAGTAGCAAAGATAAGGGTGTTTTTGTTTGTGTTTACCACCTTACTGCAGTTTAAGACCTTTCAGGTTAGGGCAATTACACAGTGATATCCATCCTAAGGATAAAAACAAAATGCACCACGTTTCACGGATAGGGGAACTGACCAGGGATGGTGATGACACAACTCTAACATCATGATTTATTGAGTTTTCCAAGGTAATGAATGTGTGTGTACACACACTTGGTGTTATTGACAGCCTGCCATTGGTGAGAAGCCTGAATAACATAAATAGTTCGCACATATTTTGTATGTTGTATGTATAATATACTGCATTCTTACAGGAAAGTGAGTTATAGAAAATAAAAGGTTAAGAAAATCATAGGGAAGAGAAAATGTATTTACTGTTCATTAAGTGGAAGTGGATCATTATAAAGGTCTTCATCATTGTCCTCTTAATGTTCCGGAGGCTACAGAGGAGAAGGAAGAGGGTTGGTCCTGCTATATCAGGGTAACGTGTATGTAGAAAAGGGATCTGTGTAGTTCAAACTGATGTTCGAGGGTCAACTGTAGGTAATGAACTAGCTGCAACTAGTTATTTAGAATGATATAGGGCTGGAAGTAACAGAGTGGAGTATGATTTCTTGGCCTAAAGAGGCTTTGAAGAGATTAGATTTATTAATTTATATAACACAAAACATTCTGCAAACATAAATGTTAATGAAATCCTAATTAATGCATAATAATATGGGTGCTACTGCCTACAGTAGGTCATGAACTATGGAGTAACTGAATAGAACTAACTTGCTATGAGAAAGAAGTAAGTGTTGGATGCCAGAGAGGTGAATAATTTCAGTAGAAAAATCTTGATTTCATCTCAGAAGATGATGTGAAGGTTGTTCATAACCTGAAGACTTCTTGTTCAAATATGAACCTCAAAAACTCATTTGAATTTCATAAAAACTTATCATTAAAATCAAATTTTAATAATATTTGTTAGCGCTTGGGTTAAAAAATTTATGTATCCCTGACTTATCATTACGAATGCCAGTGAAAGCCTATATGAAAATTTCTCTTTATAAAACTGAGACAGAAATTCCAAAGGAAATTGAGAACACAATAAATTGGGAAGTGATGTTCTGAAGCGAATTTGTAATCATGGTTTTGTAAATGTCCATATGGATATCCATTAAAAATACAAAATATTTAGCACATATATGCTATAAGCCACTCTTCAATGTATTAATGAGTGCTTACAATATGTAGTCTATCGTTCAACAAACATGTATTGAGGAAATCCTTTTTTTTTTTTTTTCCTAGAGTAAGGGATGCAAAGAAAGGCAAAGAAAAAAAAAGAGTGGTATCTGTCCTTCATGAAGGCATTGTTCAGACAGGAAGAAAAATGACCACAAATAATACTACAATATTGTAAATTAAATACAGTGTGGTCCAGGAACATAGAGGGAAAAGTACCTAACTTAATAGGAAAGGGATCATCTTTGAAGCACTCACATGGCTGGCTTGGACTCATTATTTTATTTGTACAGTAAATATTCCATGAGTTTATAATGTTTACTGGGCAGAGAGCGGATTGGATTAGAAAAAGCGCTGTTAATAAAACAGGCAAAATGCTATTAAGGTGATTTGATGATATATTAATAAATATATTAATGATATATTTAAAGAAATTAATATATAATTATAATAAATATACTATAAATGAAAAAACAGGATATTATGAGATTGAATTGCAGAAAAAATAACTTAGATTGGGACATTCTTCAAGGATTAGGGTTTACTAAGCAAAAAACGGCAATACGGTACTTTGTAAGGCAAAGAAACACTACTCATTCACTTAATGTTGACAAGAAAGCAGATATGGGATGAAATTCTTTATTTTCACAGTAGCTTAAAGGTTGTAATAAATTAAACTGTATTTGAGTATGAATATTTTATTTCCACTTGATAAAACCTCAGAGGTACTGATTTTTAGTTATGATTAGGTAGAAAATAGATTCAGCCATCAGAAAATATTTATAAATTAATGTATATTTTCTATATTTAATGCAATACTAGTTGTTACTATTGAGAAGATATATGGTGGGCCAGGCACAGGGGCTTACACTTGTAATCCTAGAACTCTGGGAAGCCAAGGCAGGTGGATTGCTTGAGCTCAGGAGTTGGAGACCAGCCTCAGCAAGAGTGAGATTCCATTTCTACTAAAAATAGACAAAAAAAAAAAACAGCCAGGCATGGTGATGGGCACCTGTAGTCCCAGCTACTGTGGAGGCTGAAATAAGAGAATTGCTTGAGCTCAAGAGTTTGAGGTTGCTGTGAGTTATGACTCCACAGCATTCTACCAAGGGTGACAAAGTGAGACTCTATCTCACAAAAAAAA
The DNA here is from genome assembly GCA_963574355.1 of Loris lydekkerianus. Classification (NCBI taxonomy): domain Eukaryota; kingdom Metazoa; phylum Chordata; class Mammalia; order Primates; family Lorisidae; genus Loris; species Loris lydekkerianus. The sequence goes on along the minus strand of CAUYPK010080038.1, from coordinate 10,326 downwards.
AAAAAAAAAAAAAAAAAGATATGATGGTTAGTATGGCCAACATTAATTTTATATGGACGTAGGGCTAGTGAATTTTCATATTCATCCTCTCTCTCAATGAACACTGAACTCAAGTAGAGACTATGGGTATCTTCATTTATAATATGTTTTCCTCATTCCTAGAAGGAAGGCATGGATGATCCAGAAAGCAGAAAGGAGAATTATCAGAGCCAACAGGTGTCAGTAGGAAATAGGAGGGACATAATCAACTCGGTTCATCTTATTCTAATGCATACAGTGTTCTTTTCAGAACATCTTTTCTTCAAAGTTCAGAGGATTCAGTTTCTTTGAAAGGAGAAAAGGCAATTTAGTTGGGTTACATTAACAATCAGTTAGAAAATAACATAAGCTGAAGCTTCCTTCCTAACAGCTACCACTTAATATCAAAGCAGCACGTGGCAGAATCCTTTCCCAGATTTGTTCTTGATCTTTTTACCTTTGTGTGTAGCTTTGGAGCACCTGACCTTGTCTGGGAAGGGGAAAAGTCAAGGTAGTTTTCTCCCATAAGGTAAATATTGTGCCTGAAGAGTTAGAAAATAATGAATATGATAGTGGAGAGAGATCTCCAAGCAGAGGAAATGTAAACTGTTCAATTAGGAGGTGATAAGAAACGTTTTTGTGAGCCCAAAACAAAGATGGTTGGGGTGACCTGAGTGTAAAGAATGGGAAAAAAGGAAACTGGAGAGCTTGTAAGATTTCTGGACTTTGTAGCATATTAAAATTTTTGCTGACCACACAAAAAAGCAGAAAGAAGCCACCAGAGCAGTTTAATTAGGAAAGTGAGAAAATGGTTTGAATTTTTGGCATTTCATGTTTTCCCTTGATAGCACTTTTTATTAATGATAGAAATTACATTTTAACATCTATGTGCCAGGCTACAACATGGTCTTTTGCCAACCGCTGCTCTTTTCATAATTGATATAAATCAGTAAAATATCAAATTGATTCAATAATCCAAAACTGTTGTGAACATTACGAGGATAATCACTTGTTCCATGATGTGTTCATCTCACCATTGATTTTTGACTTAGATCAATGGAAGAAAAATTAACTTCTTTCATATTTTGCTGTCTATAGCTGTAAAGAATGTTCATTTGAACTAAATTATAAACCTTTCAAGATCCTTATAATAGGAATTTTTTATATGTATGTTATGTACATAATAATTCTTCTATATGTTTATTATTGGTAATATTCTTTTAAAATTCAGGTAGGACCATACATTCTGAGTGTTTATCTTTGAATAGAGATACATGAATATAAGGTCTCAGTTGTTACACAGTTTGAACTGTTTAATGTTTCATAAAACAGATAAAAAGATAGCTTTTTCTGAAATAAAAATTTGTTCTGACTTGTTATGAATCAAACATATTTTGATTTCATATTTTTTTAAATTTTGTGACTTTTTTTACTATTGACAACAATGAGGTAATTGTTTTTATTTGTTGACTTGTTGAAAGATATTTATTAAGCATTGAAATGTGTTATTATTTTTTATTAGTGAAATATTCTCTGGATTTGATAATTATGTTTTATCAATAATGACTCAAAAATGTAGATGAAATTTTATTTTTTCCTGAATCAGATCATAATACTAGTACTTTACATTTATATATTTGCATTAATTAAATAATTTTTTTTTTTTTACCTTGGACAGGTTATTACCATTGGAAAACACGTTAAAGGGTACCACTACATCATCGCAAATCTGGTATGTGAATTAATTGGTATTTACTCTTTTACTAGATATGTTTATGAATTTAAAAAAATTAAGTTTGAATGACCAGCATTTATCATTGATCTTTTTAAAGGTATCATTTGATTATATTTGAAAGTAACAATATTTTTCTGAATGTACATTTTAGAATTACTTCCTATTTTATATTTTCTCAACAATTTCCCATTAACAAATGACATAAGAATTTGTAGGACAATATTTGACAAGTTTCATAAGTTGTCTTAGAAGGTACATTTTAAGAAAAGGAGAATTTTCAGAAGTATTTAAAGTTTAATTATCCAAATGTATTTCTGTTTCTCACTGTCACTATTTTTCATAAACCTTCTCAGAGTTCCATTCCTTAAAAAACTTCAGTGTGTACAATATCTGAAATACACGCACATTTGTTGGATGGTGTCTTAGTGCAAAATTAAACATGGAAATACGCCATATTGACATATCACATGTTATTTATTTCTGATTTCTGTTTGCTGTATAAATAACACAATGAAAATTGAATTCCTATAGTTAATCACTTTTTCATCATGATTCCTGTTAAAATAAGAGCTACTGAAATAATAGAGTGATTAATTGTATTTTCGTCTCCTAGGTATCATTGGAGTCAATTTAGAATGTTCTTTTAGACATTTCTTTTTTCAAAATAGTTTAGGCTTTTACTATTGCAAAGGTTTGTGTTCTTCACATAAGTGTAATGGGATGTGATTGAGGACCACTCTTCCACACCCCCATCCCATACAACCACAAGAAAAAAAGATGAGGAAAAGAGGAGAGAAGGACAAAGCTTATGCTAAATAGTATTATAAGACTTCAAGAGGTTTTAACAATAAACAAGTGTAGATTTATTTCATGATTTCTGTAGCATCAGATTGTCACATCAGAAAACATTCTTCCTAGGAGCAACAGAAAGAGATAAAAACAAAACAAAAAGCACAGCCTTATAGCTGATAAATATCGTTTTCACTAGAAGGTGGGATCAAGAACTTGGAATATTAAATTTTAAAGCTAAATGCTACTAGGAGGAGTTGGTTGTTCAAAAAGAAATTTCTGTTTGGCAATGAAATGGCTAACTACTGCAGAAATTCCCCAGGATTTTCCCTTCAAATGTATTAAGGAGACCCTAAAGGACTTCCTGGGGGGAAGCAAGAGTTAAAGTAGATCAAGCTCTGTATTCAGTCCCTTCAGAGCCACATTATGTGCGGGAACAACCAGTCCCCTGTGAGAATCATGCCATTTGATGAACAACACAGAGCCACATTGAAAGCTGTGATCTTTAAAAATGGCCAGATGGAGAAGATTATATTGGAACATTGAGAAATAATGACAGAAGGTGGCTCATCAATTTGAGAGCTGATATCTGATGCTATAAAAAAGGAAAGAAGTATCTGAATGACCAAAGTAAAAAGAAAAAAAAAAAAAAAGCAAGTTCATGCTTCTGGGGGAGAAACCTCCCTAATATTCTGTCTGAATTCAAGTTCTGTTTTTCCTTTTCTGAATACTTAATTTTCCTCACCGTATGGAACTTCTAGTGAATCAGTAAGTTAAAAAATCTGTATAGTGTAGCAATTTCTGAGAATTTAGAGAATGCTTGTAAATTTCACTGACATTGAAAGTTGAAGAATACTACCAGAAGTTGAAGGGTTTCAATCCTAAAGACTCTTGACTGAGAATGCCCTTTGTCCCCTGTGCCATGCCTACTGAGTGCTGGAGTTGGTGGTTCTGGAAAAAAAAAAAAAAAAGAACCCTTAGATAATATTATTGATTAATTTACTGGGGGATTATGGAAAGCTTGATAAGTCTCCCGAAACACAGGCTGTGATTAAGTCCCTGCCAACAGTATTTAAAAGGATGGCCTGTATATAAAGTGATGACAAGGTGGTTTTAAACGGATTCCTTTCTTATTTCTCCAAAGTTATTACTCTCAGAGATTTACCTTTTTAAAAAGCTCCTGCTCATGATTTTACATGTTTATATGCTAAAATTTTATATTTTTATAGACTAGTAGTGCAGACTTAACTTTTATTTTAAAATTCTGCGTATAAAACTCCAGGAGTAGTTGTGTTGATTTTAATTTGGTAAGTTGTATTGTGAACTCTTGGGCTCTTGTGGTTGCTTCTTGCTTTCTTTTTTTTTTTCCTTCTTCTCATTTTTCTTCTATAAATGGAAAAGTTTCAGAGAAGTGTGACTAAAATTTAGAAAAATGCAGATCCTTACTGAAGCCAACTTAAAATCTTATTCAAGATTTCAGTTGAAGGTGTTGTTTGTAATAAAACTGCAGTAAAATGACTGTAAAGGAATAAAAGTTATATAAAATCTTAAGGAACCAGAAAGTAGGAAAGGAAACATTAGCAGGTGCAGAGTCAACAAATATTTTTTCGGGCCCAGAGCAGATGAAGCCTGAGTACGTGGCATAGCAAAGAGAATGAAAATAATACTAGAGGTACGTGTAGAGAGAGACACAGGCAAGGGGCGAGCCTGTGGGAGTCGGTCCGAGAGAGCCGGAAACCACAGAGAGCGAGACTGATGTGTGCAGCTAAAAGCAGGAATCTCTTGTTGGTTTCCATAGAAGCAGAGCCTGACACGGGTGTTCATGTACACGTCATTAAGTGTTAGGAGCAACCTGTAAGGGAGTGAGGGAAGCAAGAGAGAATGAATAACGGGCTGTGTAAGCATTGGTTTCGGAGGAGAACTGGATTCAGTCTCATCCCATGGGGTGCTCTCTTACATAAACTATATGTCACTCTTTCAAACATGAGGCAAGGCAGAGGGGTTTTGTACCTAGATAGGAGTTAGTCTTTGCCATTGACCAGGGGTTATGGGCAGGTGGCTCTCATTGTTCAGAGGCAAGTCTCCGGGAAAGGTTATGAACATGAAGCATGGGTCAAAGGAGAGGGAGCACAGGGACGGCGGAGGTGAGGACACAGGAAAATCAGCAGCACCTGTAAGGGGTCCTAGGAAACCTGGGCAGTCGCTCAGAGCGCCTGGTACCAGGGACTTCCTTCAAAGGCAAAGCAGGTAATGATAAGCCCTGGTCCCTAAATATCCACTTCCTCTCTTGATAATACTTCTTTTTGCAAAATGTGAAACAGAGAAGTTCCCAAGACTCAGGGAATAGAGCTAAAAATAGGGCTACCAGAGGAAGTCTCCATCTGGTACTCTGCAGCTCCCTTCCTCCATCCGCCATTCTATTCCTAGAATTTAGCCAAAGCTATATAGTTATGTAGGAGACTGGAGATTCTGATGAAACTCAATAGCCCCTAGAAAAGAACTCTTGATAGGGACAAAGCACATGCTAGTCACCCCACCTGACCATCTCCTTTGCAGGGTAGCGTACTTGCTAACGAGCCTTGTCCATGCACATAGAGATTCCAGCAAACATTTTGTTGTCTTAAACGTTTAAGCATAACTTGGCATTTGAAAAAAGTGTTTGCTATGAAGAATGCAATGCAAACAATGAACAGAAATGGGGCAGGGAACATTAGGAAAGTGTTTCAAATTGTGGTTAATATCTACAAAGAAATCAGGGAAAATACTTTGTTCAGAAACAAGACAAAACAATACTATAAAAAGAAAAATTAGGGAATAAGAAAGAACACTGTTTTGTTTCCTACACTAACAAGTTAAATGAATTTGAAAATAGCTGAGAAAATCTTCCAGATGATACAACGAAATGACAGAGCAATACAAAAGATGGAAAAATAAAACTTGTCAGGGATGCATGCATTTAATCTAAGAGTTATGTTGCCTTAATAAACGACATTTCTGGAAAGAAAGAAGAGTGAAAGTAAGGGAATGAAAATGTTAAAATTTGAAAAAGATTCTAGTACTGAATGACAAATATGCCCATTGCGGGCAGACAATAAGAAAAGAAAAAAAAAAAAATTCAGTGGGATTTCAGAAATAAACAGTAGATTTTGAAAGTTTCTGATAGGTGGCTGGAAGTGGGAAGCAGATCAGACATAGAAAAGAATTGGTGGGGCAGCTCCTGTGGCTTAAGGAGTAGGGTGCTGGCCCCATACACCGGAGGTGGTGGGTTCAAACCCAGCCCCGGCCAAAAAAAAAAAAAAAAAAAAAAAAAAAAAAGAAAAGAATTGGTAATAACCTTTTTTAAAAATAAAAACAATAGCAAATAAAAGTCAACAGGCCCATGCCTTCAGATTATGAGATTTCTAAGTTGAGATTTTATACTGAGCCAAAATGCTAACCAAGGTTCAGGCTGAAATAAAGTTATTTTTCAGACATGTAATGTCTCAAAAATTAACCTCCACCTCCATTGTAGGAGACAGTAGCAGAAGAAAGTAGTAAATCAAAAAATAGAAACATGAGCAATGAAACAGGGTATTTCACTTAGAGAAGTAAGTGGTGATGGAGCACCCCTGAGCAACAGCTGGGGAGTGGATGGAAAAGGGAGCTGATAGAGACTGCAGCAGCCAGAAGGGGGCCCCAAGTAATTAATATTCCTGAAGAAAATTCAAATGAAAGACTTCATACGTATGAATATTTTATTTTTAAAACAGCTTTACTCATAGACAAGAAAGTGTTCATGGAAGAACAGGAAAAAAAGTAAAGCTAGGCATCCAGACATCTCTAGTAATGAAAAAATGAGGCAAATATGAACTAATTTAAAATACGAAATTAGTGTTCAAGAAAGAAAATGCAATCTTAGTGCAATTTGGTTTTGCTGTGAATAACAGAGCCACGAACGTTTGAACAGAGAAATTGACTAACGTGGCAAGGAGACAAATCGTGGTCATTTGACGACAGGAAGTCATCTGGCAAAAACAAAAACTCAATGGAGGTATCTAGAATTGATACGAAAGAGCAATAAAAATATGTCATGTGTAAGTTCAGAAGTAAATTCATAAAAAATGAAAATATCGAACCTGAGTACTTCAAAGCAACCTTAAATGGACCAGGTGGGCTGGAACAGAGAATCTGTGATTTTTGCTACTTACCTTTTTACACTATTTACATTATTTTGATAAAAATAAAAGCCAAAATTTTGAGCCAATAAAAACATATTATTTTTAATATTAAGAAAAATGAAAAGATTCTCCTACATTTGGGTTGTAGAGATTTATATTTAATTCAGGGTGGTTTTAACATTCAGGTACAATAATAATTTAAGAGTAACATGAAATGTAAAAATATTTATAATTGTTACACATTGAAATTGTCATTTTATCTTTGACAGAATATAATATATAACATTAACATCAGCCCAATATCTGAAATCAATGTGAATACCACATGATAGTTCAGTAATGACTGCATTCGTTTTAATATGACCTGAGAAACTGATTTTTAAAAAATTTAATATAGTCCATAAAATTAGTTTTAGGCTTAATGTGAAACTGTTTAATTACTCTCAAATAATGATTGGCCATTTAGTACCTTCTATCCTCATATGGAAGACCTTTCTGTCATCTGAGTGGGTGATCCGTTTAAACAGACTAATTCGCTTACAAGCTTGTATAGCTCTTGGAGGTAGTGCTCTGTTCTAGAATTAAGAAATAAACTCAGTCCTATCTACAGAAGATTTCACAATAAAATGAAGAAATATTATGTAAGTAGAATCATGAGTGTTTCATGAGATGATCAACCAATAAGTATGTATTGACTGAGAACCCAGGATGGCACCAACATGGTGTGAGGTGCTGGTGAAAAACATTGGTTGCTTGAAGTGAAACATTTCCAAACATTTTCTGTAGGCTTTTTATCTCTCATACGTCCTGTGAAATATGTAAAACCTTAATGCATGGAGTTCTTTGGTAAATGTTAAGTAGCATTCGGTTCCCAAATAAAAAGCGTGACTGACTGTGTCTGTGTTCTGTGTCTAGGGATTTACAGATGGAGACCTGCTCAAAATTCAGTTTGGAGGTGCAAACGTCTCCGGATTCCAGATAGTGGACTACGATGATTCCTTGGTGTCTAAGTTTATAGAAAGATGGTCAACACTGGAAGAAAAAGAATACCCTGGAGCACACACGACCACCATTAAGGTTTCCTTTTGTTCTGGCTTTTTTTCTTTCTCCTTTTCTTGAGGGGAAAGAAGGGTCTTGAGAAGGAGGAGAAAATAACAAAGGGACTGAAGAAAATAGTTCAAAGTATGGTGGACGCATTGATGGCTAAATATCTTTTTCATGTTTTAATTCAGTAAGAAACTAGTCGAGCTTTACATCTCTTACTCTTCATTACACCTATGATAATTTACAACAAATAAATTCATTTATTTATCCATCTGGCAATTTTATTGAGAGCATGCAGAACCAGGCACTTTGGTGGTGAAGTGAAAGGCAGGATCCTGTCCCCGCTCACAGTTTAGTGGAGGAAGGGCAGCGAGCATTGACGGGATCCTGTCCCCGCTCGCGGTTTAGTGGAGGAAGGGCAGTGAGCATTGACGGAAGACGGTGAGAAGTAAGTGGGCAATAGCGCTGAGAAACACAGTGGGCAAGACCACCTTAAATCTTGAGAATCGGGTGCTCGGAGGGGAAGTTTTTAGCTCAGACCTGAACAGTAAGGGACAGTCTGACTGGTGCTTGCAAAATTAGGTTTGCAAATGAATTAAAGAACAGTAGATTTCAATTTATTCCGAATCTTCACAAAACTTACCTGTAGATGGTTTAGGGACTCTGGGATACTTTAAAAAGAAGATAAATATTTCAGCTTTCTTTAATAATTGAGAAAATGGTTTATGGCTTGAATGTTAATTACAGTTCAGTGCTCAGATATAACATTTCCCAGACCCATCCTTGTTCTTCGTGGTTCTGGACAAATCGAAGTCTTCACTCGTTTATTTGATGTATTTTACTGCGTGTATGCACATCTAGAAGTACTTCTAAATAGGAACTGTTTCTGCTGTTGGTAGGGAGTTTTATTTTTTTCTTGTGTTGGTAACCTTACTGAGCAGATCTGGAATTAAAACCTGGGCAAAAGTGGGTTGAGGAGTGAGAGGGCTGAAGGATAAGGCGATGTTCATATTAATTATCAAATTAGAGATTTGTGAAAATGAAGCACAAACGTTGAAAGAATTCTCCAGTGCATGATGACTTTGTTGGCTTGTGTACTATGAAATGAAGTGCGTCCCACCAGCTGGGGCAGTGCATTTTCATTGCTCCCACAGTCCTGTCTGCTCAGACATCGGAAAGTGGTTGTTTGACCATAAATTTGTGTCTGGTTCTAGACAAGGATTAGAAAGTTTGGTGTTCTCTACCTTTCAGTGTGTAAACAGATCTTTATTTTTTAAGTCAATTTTAAAAAGCATCAATAGTATGTTGAAGACTAAGCCCTTGTCATTTTTTTTTAACTACGCAACTTCCTATTTGGTGACTTTGATTCAGATCTAGCATTTATACTGTTTGTAACATGTAACAAGGTCTTCATGTCTTCATGCAAGCAGGCTTCTGAGAAGGCAAATAAATACCTACACCCTCAGTTAGTCTCAGAGTGTGTCTCTGTCTGTGCCTAATGGAGGACTAACTGCTGGTCCCATTCCACGGGTGTTGAGGCCCCTGTCCATTCAGAGATGGTGACTGGATGATCTCTGATGACAGCACATGTTCATCCTCAAACGGAACCAGCATGCTCCTTTTGAACATTCCGTTAGTCACGGCATTGCTCCCCACTGCTGCCCTCTGTGAGAAGGATGAAAACAAAATGAGACTGTTTTTCTCCTAGAAGTCATGGTGTTATTGAAATTCGTGTGTTTTGCATCAAAATGTATAGCGTATTTGGGGTGTGAGAGCACTTTGGCAATGCACTGTTAAAGTTTTTGCCAGACGTCACTCAGCTGGGGCCTGCCTGGTGACCTTTCTTACCCCTCTCACTATACCATTTCCCCTCCAGAGCGCCTCCATTTTTATTGCCAATTTTCAGAGAGATCATTCTGGTCTTTCACTGTGGAACATTGCAAAGAACAGTCTGTGGAGTTTAAAAACGTAGGGTCTGAGTAACAGTCTGACTCTGGGTCCAGTGTTCCCATCTGTGCAAAGCAGCAACAGCTGTTCATTCCCACGTTGCTGTGAAGAATTAACTAACATTTACAAAGAGCACAGCTTTGGAGACATAGATGCCCACCAAGGCTAATTTCTTTTCCCAACCCTTTCCTAAAATGAGAAAGTTTCAGCCAATTTCAAAAATCTATTCCAACTTTAACAGTTTGTAAGCCCCCTACTTCCACCCAAGAGGCATATTTTATGAGATCCTTGAAGCTTGATAAAAATGACTGAAACCCCGTAGGGAAAATACATCCAGGTGGGAATTCAAACCTAACATGGTTTGCTCATGTACTGGAGGGCCAGAAACTGAATATAAAATGAGGAATGAAAAATGTATGAGTCCAGCTTTTGAGATCCTAGTCTAATGGAGGAGAGAAATATACCAATAAATGATGCAGGAGGGCTGGTTATGGTTTTGATAAAGGAAGTTTACTGTGGCTGCCCTGGTGACAAGACATTGCAGGGAGCTGATGGAAGATATTATGAACCATGTCTGGATCATGGTTACAGCCTGAGGATGGAAAGAAATAGAGATGTTATATTGGCCATTTCTTT
>CAUYPK010080035.1:0-37309 GCA_963574355.1 Loris lydekkerianus | reverse complement strand
AGCCTTAAAGAAAGATGGAGACTTTACCTCTTTCATGTTTACATGGATGGAGCTGGAAAATATTCTTCTTAGTAAAGTATCTCAAGAATGGAAGAAAAAGTATCCAATGTACTCAGCCCTACTATGAAACTAATTTATGGCTTTCTTATGAAAGCTATAACCCAGTTACAACCTAAGAAGATGGGGAAGTGGGAGAGTGAGTGGAGGGAGAGGAGAAGGAGGGTGATTGGTGGGATCACACCTGCAGTGCATCTTACAAGGGTACATGTGAAACTTAGTAAATATAAAATATAAATGTCTTAACACAATTACTAAGAAAATGCCAGGAAGGCTATGCTAACCAGTGTGATGAAAATGCGTCAAACGGTCTATAAAACCAATTTATGGTGCCCCATGATTGCATTAATGAAAACAGGTATGATTTAATAATAAAAAAATTAAAAATGCAAAAAATACAATAACATCAATGAGGTAGAAAAAAAGAAAAAAATGACTCTTTTTGTTCCACTTATTTTTCTTGTTAATGCAGGTGTCAGAATGTGTCCTGCTGAGATGACAGTTTGCACCCATGGTCAATCCTTTTGGAAACCCTACCCTAAGCTCACACAGAATTCAAGTTGTAAAGAGGAAGACCACCATATTGGATCAGGTCCGTTAGCAATAATGCTTCCTGAATCCGCTCTGAACCTGTCGTCTTCGTATTGTCGATATAGTTTATAGCTCTGTTCCTTTTTCTGCATTTTTAACTGTCCAAATATTGTTTTTCTGACATGCTAAAATCTTTCTGCTTTGAACCTCTGTAGGTCCTGCTAATGATTTGCATATTCCTATCTGGAATAGCTCAGCCAGCTACCCTAGGATGGTTCTACAAATAAAAGTAGAATTAGCCCCAGTACTTCCTCTTTGAAGACTGATGTACAGATCTCACTACTACTCTATCACCAGATACACAAATACTCTCACATACACACATCCAAAACCACAGCAGTAGATACAAGAAGAAATAAAATATCCCTCCCTAAGTGAAGTCTGATATTGTGCCTCAGACAGACATTGCTCAACTCCATGAATATGTTTTGAAACACTTAATGATATATGTATGTATTTTTATACATACTTCTGTATGTATAAACATTTTTGAAATAAGATTTTAAGATTTTTTCTTAGACTTACCATCAGTAAAATAAAAAATATGCAGAAAAGGACCGAATTCCAGTGTTCACTGCAGGCAGTTCATTGCCTTCAGCAATCCCCACACTCATGCCAGCATTTTGAGTAGGTGTAATACTTCCACAGAATTCAGTATTAATTTACAATGCATCCCTGAAGGATCATTTTAAAATGTTTGCGCATTTAGCAAATGCACTAAAAATGTAAATTAATTTGACAAAGGACATGCAAGATCACTGCAGTATAAAGTAAAAAGCATCATTGAGAGAAATTAAAAATATATAAACAGAGAATTATAGCAAGTCAATGAATTAAAAGGCTTAATATTCCTAACACATCGATTCTCTTTAAATTGATCTATAGATTCAATGAAAGTCAAAATACTCAACACATGTAATTAATTAATTGATTGATTTTTGAAGAAGAAATTGGTAAACTTATTCTAAAATTTACAGGAAGAAGGAGAGGGCATAGAGGAGCCATGATAGGCAGAATCAGAAGGTGGTCCCCCAAATTTTCAGCTCCTGGTGTATAGTAACTATTGCATATAATCCCAACTCTTGTTTATAGGGAGACTATGACTATGATAGATTTCCCACCTTAAGTTAGATGGCATTATATGGAAAAATGTGCAGGGATAAGGGAGGTCTGATACTGTTTGACTTTGAGTCAATTGGAAGAACGATTCTTCTGAACTAATCAGATTCTTCCAGAAGGGAGCGATCTGAAACATGAGAGTGTGTGAGGGTCCATGAAGGAATCTATTCTGACAGGGGTATTTAAATGCCAACTGCAGGGTGTGGCTAGACAACCAGTGAGAAAATAAGTATCCTAGCCCTGCAGTTGCAAGGGACTGAATTCTGCTAACCTAAATGAACTTGGAAGAAAACCCTAGGCCCCAGATGAGAACACAGCCCCAGCAGAGCCCTTGATTTCAGCCCTGAGACCTTAAGCAGAGAATCCAGTCACTCTCTGCTCAGACTTTTGATCTAAGGAAATGGTGAGACAATAAATGAGTATTTTAAGTCACTAAAGATCCGATAATTCATTATGCGTTAATTGAAAATTAATAGAACTGACACAATTTTTAAAATGAACAGCAAAGAGAGAATATACACCACTTTCAACAATTACAAAGCCACAATAAGATGATTTTGTGTGACAAAAAACTATGCATACCAATCAGCGAAACAGAACAGGGAGACCTGAATGAAATTCAGATATATGTTATAAATTGATTTTCATAAATATGTCAAGGTAAGTTAAGGGGGAATGATAAACTTTTCAACAAATAGTCCTGAAACAACTGGCTATCCCCATGGGAAAAATAAAAAAGTAAAGAAAAAGACATTTTTGTATGAACCTGGATGGATCTGAAACACATTCCTCTTAGTAAAGCATCACAAGAATGGAGAAGCAAGAATCCAGTGTACTCTATTTTAATATGAAGGCAGTAATATGATCTAATACAAAGGGCATGGTAGGGGAATGAGAGGGTAGGCGAGTGGAGAGGAGAGGAGACAGAGGTGGAGGTCCATGGTGTATGGCACACCTCTTGGGATCAGGACACAATTATAAGAGGGATTTTACCTGACAAACACAGTGTAACTTAATTATTTGTACCCTTAATGAATCCCAAACAATTAAAAAAAAAAAAAAGAAAGAAAGAAATGAACCTTGACCATTTGTACCATGTTATAAAATTTCTAGAAAATAACATGGGATAAAAATCTTAGTGGAATTTGCTTAGGCAAGGATTTCATAAATAGCACAAAAACAAAAGAAAGAAAATATATTACAAAAATAAATTGGACTTCAAACTTGAAAACTTTAGGTTTTTGAAAGGAATTCTTAAGAACTTGAAGATGCAAGACATAGTATGGGATAAAATATCTGCCAAATATTTCCTCAGGAAAATACCTTAATCCAGTATGTATAAAAATGACTCATCCAACTCAATTATAGATAGACAAAAATCCAATTAAAATTGAATAAGTACAACGAAGGAATATTAATAGGTAAGGAGCACATGAAATAATGTTCAATATCATTAATCAGAAAGGAACCATAAAAGTATAATGAAATACCATTTCATACACAGTAGAATATTAACTTTTAAAAAGCTAACCATACCAAGTGCTGGAAAGTGTGTGGAACAACTATTGGAACTCTCATATGCTACAGGTGGCCGTGTAAAATAATATAACAACTTGAAAAGAAGGAGCATAAAAAAAAAATAATAAAGTAGTTGTACATTTTTAAAAAGTAAACATACACCTACCATATGATCCAGCCATTCCATTTCTAAGTATTTTTTCAAGAGAAACAAAGAGATATGTACATGCATGTAATAGCAATTTTATACAGCTACAGTCATACGTACAAAACTCATTACTATTCTTGAATGACTTACAACGTACCTTTGATAGTTTGTTGCTCCTTTCCTCTAGCCCACTGCAGAAAAAGAACAGGAAAAATATCACAATCAGAAATGCTTATTACAAGAGGACAGATCTTTTTCTCCCTAGACATTTTGGCCTAGAAAGACATTCGATTTAGTTAAACAATATTGAGGTCTAAGAATTTGAAGTAACACATAGGAAGGCAGAGTTGGTACAAAACAAGTGCATAGTATTTGGGTTATTTCAGCTTCCATTCATAACAGTTGTTTTCTTTATTCACCTCTTTAAGTTAAAAATCACTACTTTTTTTTTTTTTTTTAGCTTACATAGAATTTCAATGTTTCGGAGGACTGTCATATTAAAATATACTGTAATCTACATAAAAATATCTAGATTGGTAGAATCTCTAAAGTACATTATGTATTTAACTGGACACTACGAAATCTAAAAAGGTGGAGCTCATTATCATGAATTTTATTGTGTTTATAATCTCATTTTTATTGACTATTCTATCTTTAATTAAGTTGTCCTTTTATTATATCTTTTCTTCACCAGATATACTTAAGCCAACATGCCTATTTCATCCATTTTGTTTATATTTTTAAAGCAACCACATACATTTTGGTAAGTCAGCTCAATCTTTGTACTTTTCAAATTCAATTAAGTTGAAAGCTTTGTCTCGTTTGATAAGAGACAACTGCTGAAAGCTAATGTCTTAAAGAAAAATGTTACAAGGAGAAAATATCATTTAATAGAGAAAGAGGGAAACATATCTTTATTTGACGGACAATCAAAGTGAGGTATTTCAACTGTCTTATCAATTGTATAGAAGAGAGTATTTAAAATCACATGTGACTTCAAATGCTTCTCTTTAACACATAGCATAACATTGACTTTATGTTTTATTTGACTTAAAAATTTAAGAGGCACATTTCCTGCAGAAGCATGTGAATGTTCAGTTGTTCTAAAAATGGATTTAACTTAATAACTGAATAATAGATTTAATTTTTGTTCACAGAGATGATAAACTGATGCATCGAGCTTGCTGATTTGTATTCAAATTCAGACAATTTTTTTTTTGGTGGAAAACTTGCCTCAGAATACATATTTTCAAATGCCTCAGGTTTGTCCTCTCTATACTGCAACATGTGTTCAAAATCTGCTTAGCTAACATTTCAAATCAATAAATACATATTAAACCTGAACATAGGTCAAAGTCTATGGAACACACAACAGATAAGTTTACCCAGGGTCATGCGCCCAAGGAACTCAGCCTGTAAAGACCAAAATGTACATACCTACATATAATAATAAGACACTTACCAGAGGGTGTTAGAATGGAATAATAAAAAATAGTGGCTCTCTGCCGCAGTGAACTTGACATGAATGAAGAAAATGTTAGGGTGGAAGTCTTTCTTAAGGGTTAAATTGAAAAGTGGTGGAGAGATAGTTCAAGTTGGGGGATTGGTATAAACAAAGCACAGAGACATGTCTTAGGAGCTGAGTATACACAGTGGCTGGGATAGAGTACAGGTGTGGGTGAGGGGGTGAGCCTGGAAGGATAGGGCAGGAATTAGTTGGAAAACTGTGAACATAGCAGGGTGGCCAGCCTCTGTACCTGTACCTGTCACAGTGCTGTGTATAGGGCTGAAGTTAATTATTCTAAAACCTTTTTCAAATCATCCAACACAAAATAGAACAAAGGAGTATAAATCTATGATAATATATAGTTTGGAAATCAATGGAGTGGGACTGAGGACTGGATACTGCCAAGAGATTGGAAGTTTTTTTTTTATGACATGGGCACATTTGAACCCACCACCTCTGGTATATGGGGCTGGTGTCCTACTCATTGAGCCACATGGGTCCCCCAACAGATTGGAAGTTGATGAACAGATATAAGAAACTAGATGGATAGTAGAATTGACAGGATCTAGAAATTTGATGGATGCTCCTTTCCCTATGAACTCTGACCCTTCAGCTGAAGATTCTAGGAGTAATGATTTTATGGTTATTTTACATTTTTGTTTAGAAGTACCAATTGTTGAGTCAGGTCAATCTGATAAGGAATTTGAATTATCTCTTACAATTGCTTTGTAACAAGCTCTCACATTTTTAGTAATTTTTGGTTTAATTTTTTTTTTTTTTTTTTTTTTTTGAGACAGAGTCTCACTATGTCACCCTTGGTAGAGTGCCATGGCATCACAGCTCACAGCAACCTCAAACCCTTGGTTTTAAGCAATTCTCTTGCCTCAGCCTCCCAAGTAGATGGGACTATAGGCACCTGCCACAATTCCAGGCTATTTTTTGTTGCAATTGTCATTGTTGTTGAGCTGGCCTGGGCCGGGTTTGAACCTAGCTCCCTCAGTGTATATGGCTGGCGCCGTAACCACTGTGCTACGGGCCCCAAGCCATGGTTTAATATACTTTTTTTAATGGCTATTGTTTTCTTTTAACACTTTATTGCATCAAGTAGCATTTCCCAGTTAAATTTTATTTATCTGGAGAGCAATTAGCAAGCATCTCCTCATCTGCTGGGTGCTTGTACTAATCTCTTAGGGAACATATCTCCCGTTACAAGACCACACACACATGCACTTTCTTACAATCCCTAACCCCTGCTGAAATCAGTAATTTCCTATTTAAATAGGTTACATAACACTATTTCCCACTGGGAAATTTCAGCTTTGAACACAAAATCATCTCTATGAAGTCAATGATTTTACATATATATATATATATATATATTTTTAATATTTACATATATTTTATACATATTTATATATATAAAGTCAATGATTTTATATATATATTAAATATATTTATATTATATATATATATATTCAGATAGACAGAAACTGTAGGAAACCAATAAATAACAGGATATTATATTGTGATTCAAATTAACGAGTATTAGGAAAAACACAAGCATTTATCTTTGCCATTATAAGTGGATCTTCCATTTATTTATTACCTATATGTGACTCAGAGATTTCCAATTCAGGGTTTTTGTTGGTTTTTTTTTTTTCATAAGACAGTATTTTTCACAATACTGAACATGAACTATTATTTTTCATTCCCACGCTTGATTTAGATTTTAACAATCAGAGAAAATACCTAAGTGATTTGAAGTATGACATTTCTCTAGTCTATGCTTCATTTGCTCCATTCATAAGGTAAAGAAAGTGGACAAGGCAATCTCTAAATCCCCTATTATCTCCTAAAAAAATCCCTTTCCCCTGTAATTACCAGTATGATTTTCTTTTTGCATTTTTGAAAATAGAGGATTTTAAAATACTGTTTTATAGTGATCCTTTTGGATTTGATCTTTTAATCGGCAGCCATATTTATCCCATAAATTAGTTCTCAAAGGTTAAAAAGCAATCAATTATCTACTGCTTTCCAGCTTTAATTGGTAGTATATGTTTGAAAGAGCTTTCTACATCGATGTTTGCATTCTTTCTCTAAAATCTGAAGGTCTCCAAGAGGAATACCAGAGTATTTTGGAAGGTATTAATGGATTGAAGTTGCAATATTCAATACAAATATTTAATTGCCTGGGCATCTCCAGGTCCCCCCCCAATAAAGCTCTAGTACAGGGGCATCTAACCTTTTTCTTTTCTGCTGCTCATTGGAAGAATAAGACTAAGAGTTGTCTTGAACCCACACATTAAATACACAAACACCAATGAATGCTAATTAGCAAAAAAAAGTGGTCCATGCTTAGGTTTTGTGATATCCAACATCACAAATAAGCAAAAAAAGTCCTCACAAAATCAGTGTGTGCCCTCAGTTTGGCACCTCTGTTCAATGCTACACGAGAAAATCAGAATATATGAATAGTTTAATAGATATCTTAAGAAATGTCTAAAGGTATTCATGATATATTAATCTAAGAATAAGTCATCAAAAAATGTAGACTGAAAAACTAAAAAAAT
Organism: Loris lydekkerianus; assembly: GCA_963574355.1. Taxonomy (NCBI): domain Eukaryota; kingdom Metazoa; phylum Chordata; class Mammalia; order Primates; family Lorisidae; genus Loris; species Loris lydekkerianus. The sequence continues at coordinate 29,799 of CAUYPK010080035.1, read as the reverse complement.
GGGAAAATTGATGTTTGCAAAAAAGGTAGATATAATGATATGCTGACGTCCTGCCCATTTTCTATTCTCGCTCCTTAGCCCCTTAAATCAGATAAATAATAACAATGAGGACAACTTTGTGTCATCCATTTCAAAATATATGATTTGTCACACATTAAAAATTCTGCATGTTAGAGCTATTAGTCTCATTTCATAGTTGCAAATTTGAGACAGAAAACTGCAGTTACTTGCTCTAAGCTTCATAGCTAATAGGTGGTACAGTCAGGTTAGGAATTCCTATGCATTGCTATAACATGATGCATTTATTTATTTTCTGGTGCATGAAACTAGAGAGAAAATCAGTGAGGGACGAGGGTCATTATCTGGAGACTATCATTTCATTCCACATTCTTTTCATTGCCTGATTATGCTCAGGTGTACAACACGCACATTTTTGTTTCGGCAATCCTGATTCATTTTATATTATCTCTGGTATCCCTCCACTGAGCATGCCAGGATAATTAACTCAGTCCAATTTACCTGGGATTTTCCTGCCTTTAGTTTGTAAGTCCTGTGTTCCAGGTAACCCCCTGGTCTCAGGGAAATCAAGACAGCTTGACCCAGGCTATCCTGGTTTTAAAATTTAAATTTCTCTGCCCAGGGAACCCTGGCAGTCTCAGGTACATCACCTGAAGTGACCTGGAAATTTGGGCACTGTCTTTCTTTTACAGACCTTAGCTTGGCTGACTCCTTTGTCTTAACAATCTCTTATTCACACAGGAAAGTACAAGCTACAGCCCATGACTCCAACCATTTGAAGAAGACAAATCTCCGTCCTGAAAGATGCTGGATATGGTTCTCTCAAAAATCAGAAATAATAGCACTTTAATAAGTTTGCATCTACCATTCATATACTTCACTTGCTTTTTTTCTTAATTTGTAGTAGGCATTTTTCCACTTAAAGAATACCAGATTGCAATTGCTTATTGGAGAAACATGGGGGAAAGTTGCATTTCTAGACATCTGGAGAAACAAATATTTTCTCACTGTTTATTTTCAGTCCCTTTTCCAATTCAATAATATTTGTTTTCTTACTGTAATAAGATGAGCTGAAGAATAATGAGAATGCAAGCTGGTTTTACCTTGAGAAATGCTTCAGGGAAAACAATTCTAATGCTGAAGTCGAGAATTGTGAAGTTTATTAAATAATTCTGCTCTTGATGAAACCATCAATAGCTGAGCATTTTAAAAACATGGCTAACCATCAGTGAATAAGGATAGTATGTCACAGGTAACTCAGAAAAACAAACTTTGTTATAAAAAACCTTATAAATTTCCACTGAGCAAATTATTTAGATTAAATTCTTTAAAACAAACACTCTCCTAAATCATTTCTTTAAACCCATGTATGATATTTACATTATATGCAAACCAATATAAAGAAGGATCTATGACTACAAGTGTCCAATTTTCTTTTTTTTTTTTTTTTTTTCAGTTTTTGGCCAGGGCTGAACTTGAACCCACCACCTCTGGCATATGGGGCGAGCGCCCTACTCCTTTGAGCCACAGGTGCCACCCACAAAGGTCCAATCTTTAGTTTAAGCAATTTCCTCACTGGGAAAATTAAGTATTTGCCTAGAAAACCCAAGTTGCTTCTAAAATTGAGTAAATTATTAGATATTTAGTATTTCAGTTCAGGGAAAGACCTTATGGTTTAAAGGTCGGAAAGGGTAGTGATTTAGAAAGTTCAAGCCTATATTTTATGACATTTTCAGAAGAGTATTTAATTGTTAAATAAAGTAGAACCATTAACCATAGGCCTATGTTCTAAATTCATCTTTAACAATGATTTTCTTGGTGATCTTAGCCAGTTTCTTTTATTTCTTTTTAATTTTTGGTTAAAATGAGGGTAAGTTACATTTTTGCATTTGTAAGGTAAAGTCCAAAGTCTGGGCAGTAGTCAAGTCTTTCACCCAAGAAGTGTGCCATCTACCCCTATGTTGTACTTGATGGGTGGGAACTGACCTACCTGCCTTCCTCCCTACTTCTTGAATTTAATTGTGTTTTTCTTTCTTGTGGGCCTGTAGTTGTTGATCTGCTATTTTCAGATTCGTATTGTAGAAAAACAGTATTTTCTTGATTTTTAAAGATAAGGGAACTTAGGTGCCTCTTACTTTCATCGTTGGCTAATTATATAATTATTTTATAGTGGTAAAGAAAGAGACCACATTTAGCGATGGGGAAAGAAACATGAAATTATTACACATTTGACTCCATTATATTACCTTGGTAAGCAATTTCTACCTGGATAATGGCCATTATTCTTTTATGCTTTTCAGTTCTAACTTGAAATTTTTTAAATTCCCAATTACCTATAGTAAATAGTTCCATGGGGCTTGCTAATGTAGCATATTTATTCCTCTCTTTTTGTAATCTCTTTATTTTTATGATATTCATTCAGGCAGAAAATGTTATTTGGCATCTGCTGGGACCCAAGCATAAGGCTAGGAATGGGGATTCAGGGACTAGATCTCTCAGGAACTCTGATTGCGGCAGGTAAGACAACTCAGATTCCCTGATTTTCACTTTATTGATACATATTGACACAGGATCTGAAAAATATATATAAATAAGCAATAAATGGGCTCTTTCCTAACAAACCATCGAAGCATTATATTGTCATTGGGAATAAAACAGCAGCTGCTTGATTACAAACAGCACCATGTGGTAGACTTCTATGAACACTAAACAAAAAAAAAACCCATTTGATTTCTCCAGACTTCTAAACAATGTTTGAATTTTTTCCTTAAGCTATAGCGAAGGCCACCAAAAATAAACTGAGGCTACCCCCAGTAAAAGGTGCAGAGAAGTTTTATGATATCTTAAATATTACCCTTCAGCTTGGGCAAAAATAATGAGTTGCCCTAATAAATTCTATGTTAACATTCACTCGTTCATCAAAGAAATATTATATTCAGCAATTTTGCATCGAGTATTATAGAGTAGTAAATGTGACATGGGCCCTGATCTCAGGGAGATTAAAATCAAATCAGGCTGGTTTTAAGTGAAGTAAATAAATCTCTACAAGATTAAGTCATTTGTCCAAGGCCACCCAGCTAATAAGTGATGTGCTTTGGGCCTTGAACTCTAGTCTTCTGACTTTCAAATTAGTGCCCTTTCTAAGGTCCCACAGGATCTTGTCTAATAGTTATGAAATCACAGCTTAGTAGTCCCAAGACATAACATAATCTTTCTTTGGAAAACTTGGAAAATGGATGACCTGCTTATATGAGGTGTGTGCATGTGTGTGCACGCGTGCGCGTGCATGTGTGTGCTAACAAAGAAAAGTGTATTTCTAATAGAAGCTCTAGGAATGCAAAATGTCCTCCCCACACAAGTTCCTTCAATACTATTAGGACTTACTCATGTGCATCGAGCAAAGACTGCGCTGGAATGGGAGCCAAGTGACAGCTGCTATGCAATTTTTAGAGTCATTGTCAAATCTAAATTTCCCCCTAAATAAGAATGTAAAATTAAATTACAATTAGACCCACATATTCACTCACAGGAACTCACACATATTATCTCCCCAAGGGGGGGAAGGGGCTTTGGCAGGAGAAGGCATATTCTGCAGACATAACTTAGTTGATCTGATTATACATTTTGTTATAATTTATATTTTCTCATTTGATAGGCATGATCTTCCCTCTCTAGAAGAATTTGTTTGCAATCTTTTCATGTGATGGTTATTTTATTTCATTTATGGGTCTAAATGAAGATAAAATAACTTATTCTCATCTAGAATAACTGCTGCTTTCAATTTTCTATATGTGCTGTAGCATAACTATTCAATATTAAGCTTGGCATTTAAAGTATTTAGGATTGACTGAAAGTGTTCAGAAAGGATAAAAGCTTAGTGAACTAATTCAGGAGAAAAATCATATTTATCGGAGCCAATTTCTGTAGCTTGACATTTTATGATTTACTTCTAAGCTGCTAAAATAGCTTAAGAAACCTTTTCCTCCTGGTCTGCCTGATTTTTTTCTTGTATTCTGCCTAATCCTGCCTGAAATTTGTGCAATTAGTATCAATGTAGGCATCAAATACACTGACAATGATCACCTAGGAATTATGGCCGATTAAGAAGAGTTTTATACTTAACATGTCTGTTAGCTTCATGATAACTGCGCCAGTGAGATTCTGAAAACCAGAGATATTAGTGAATTTCCTGGATGCAATCAAATTTATACAGGAGACGGTTCTCCCTCCCCAGAACACTTTCCAACTCAGATTTTTACTTTGAAAGTTCTTACCTAAATAAATAGCTTTACAAGAAAAATTTAAGAAATGTTTACTCTTTGGATTAGAGTTAGAAAAAAATGGAATCAAAAGCTCTGACTTGAAAATATTTGAATAGCTTACCAAGTTCTTACTGGATTATCACATTAAAGAGGCTACTACAGGGTTTTCCAAAAGGAAACCTGAACCAGTTGGGGCAATTACAATGAAATCCTCCCTCAAATTATTTTATCCTTCAAGAACAACACAACACGTTTTCCCAGAATGTCAAATGATTTCAGTTTTGCAGTTTTTGTCACCCCTTAAAGATTGTAACAAATTTTGCCTAAATGTTCATTTTAAACATTCTAAAGGTTCTATGAATAACATATTTTAAAAAGTAAATAAATATTTTGACCCTCTCATAATACTGGTACTTGAATTTATTTTCTGAATGATGTATATATAAAGGTCATCTGACATTTGTAGAAATATAGATATATCACTCCAGATTTTATAACTTTTAGTCCTAAATGTATGTATAAAATGAATTAGATAATCTAAGACGGCTTTATTTATATTTAACATTATATCTTCAATTGGGTGAAAACAGCTGTCATTTAGTAAGCCCATATTTTGTGCCATTTTGCAAGAAAAAAGCATTTGTAAATAACTCATTTAATCTCTGAAAGATACAGGAAGATATTTTCTGTTTTGATAGAAGAAGAAACTGAGGTTCAGAGGGGGTCTGAGCAATGTCACGAAACTAGTGAATGCTAGAGCTTGCCTCAGAAGCAAATCCCATCAATTTCAAGTCTAGTCTACGTTTGCAGAGTTCTCCTCCACTACAGATCAAATCCCAACAGGTCTAAGAGAGCAGGTCTGTGTCAAATTGTACTGTGTACATGCTTGAAGCTAGACCATGCAAGGATTGCAAACTTCCTATTCAGAATAGTTCCATGTGGAAAATGAAGACAGTCAGAACCCTGTAAGTTGCTGTGATCATTACATGAGCCATGAATACACTGGGCTTAGCACAATGCCTGACATGTTGAAAATTCTCATTAGATGTCAGATGATAGTATTTTTAATGGTGGCAAAAATAACATTTTTATCTTAGGGCCAAAATTGCTCTTACCAATTATTTCCATTTGTCCTTCTCTTTCATTTGTTATTTGACTGTAATGCCATATTGCCAGAAAAGTTACAGAAAAAGAATAGCACCAAGAACAATGCCACAATTTTCACCCATAATCACTTACCATCAACTTTTTAACATACTTGCTTTCTCTATTTATTTGAAGTACAGATGATGTTTATACTTTATTAGTAAAAAAATATAAATATCATTACTACCTCTATTCATACTAATAGTGCCAATAATAACAGTATCTAATATTTAACGCACTTTTGCAGGAACGTTTCTAAACATTCCATGTATATTAATTTATCTCCATCACAATTTGATAAAGTAAGCATTACCACTATTCTCGTTTTCACACCTAGGAACTCTGCCCTAAGTCTCACAACTAGGAAGTGGTAGACCCTGAATTGAACCAGGGAAATCTGACTTGAGATCCCATGTTCTCTCCACAGTTAGATGGTAGGCAGAAAGGGAGGACCTGGTTCTGCCAGGGTGCAACCAACTGTCAGCTGCTACAATGAAGCCCTGTTGAGTTGTTACCAATTGTCTGTGAAATCGGTTTTAATGAGTACAACCGTAAACTATTCAAGATTTTATGTCTCCTAAATTCATAGCACTAAGGCATTATGAAGGTGATGGGCAGAGGAAAATTGGTATTAATAAAGACACCAAATATTCCAACTTTCCTATACAAAGTACAGAGCCTCAAAATCCCCAATCTATAGTTGATCATGAGCAAATTTTCAAAATGAAGATGTTATAAGAAACTTACTTAATGGTGAGGTATGACTTGTTATAATTTAGGCTATATTGATTAAAAAAATAACTCCTTACAAGAGGAATTTTATTGACTTAGCACAAATGCATAGATTTGAGGAAAAGATGAGCCTTAAAATATCGCACACCAGTCAAAGACAACATGTACCACTTCCCTCTTTCTGAATGTTTCTGTATGTAAACTTAACATTATACTGGCTGCCTCTGGTCCCTAGATCAAAAAGAACATAATTAAGAAAAAGGCACAAGACAAAACAAACAAAAATACCTAATTCCACTCCTGATTTACCACCAGAGAGATCACTCATCTGAGACAGACAATGTGAGTCACAGTTACATTTTTCAATAGCTAGTTCCTAACTAGTCTCAAACTTTTGTCCCCCTAAGAAAGCAAGTGTTCTTAAGTAAAAACAGATTGGACATGTTCCTGCAATGTTGGTTCCTGTCATTACTAATGAAGAGAGATGCTGTTCCCATGTAGAGTACCTCCGAAACCACCTTTTTGAAGTCTAATTTACAAATGGTCATGTGCCTTGTTTTTACAGTGTGTGTATTATTCAACGTTACAAGGGCCATGTCGGTTGAGATAGAGTCTCCTTTAAGTCTTTCCCTTTTGTAACTCCAATTGTAATTTTTACATGGAATCATGAGAGGCAACTTTGATTTAATGTTTTTCCCACATTTATGTCACGTGGAAGGGGGATTGGATTACAATTCATAAGTTTGCTTTTAAAGTTTGTAAAACACTCACTAATCTTAGAAGTTAGGTAGTTTCTGGAAATAAAGTTGTGGTCTAAATGCTCTAAACTCTTTGAGGGTGTGAACCTCTATTTCATCAATTGATCTTGCCTTGAGCTGAGGTTGTTACTTATTCCTACTACTTAAGACACATTTAATAAATTAAAAATGTACTCTAGTGTTCTCTTTGGAATAACAATTTCTTAATAATCTAAGTTGAGTACTCTGAATTGACACCTATTTTCTCTTCTGATGATAGGATTTTTAAAAAAAAAAAGATCAGACTCAGCACCCGTAGCACAGTGGTACGGCACCAGGTGGGTTTGAAGCTGGCCCTGGCCAGCTAGATGACAATGACAACTGCAACAAAAAATAGCCAGGCATTGTGGCGGGCACCTGTAGTCCTAGCTACTAGGGAGGCTGAAGCAAGGGAATCACGTAAGCCCAAAAGTCTGAGGTTGTTGTGAGCTATGACACCATAGCAATCTACTGAGGGCAACATAGTAAGACTCTGACTCAAAAAAAAAAAAAATAAAGAAAAAGAAAAGAAAAGATGTTTAAGAGTTTATGACAATATTGTAAGAAAAACTTAACATCAGGATCTTTTGGCTAAATAAAATATAAGTGCTTATAGCTGGCTTTTGTCACCAGGTTATTTTTTCCTTTATGTAATATTCCAATTGCCTTCAGAATCAAATCCAGAAATGCCTCCATAAATTTGTGAACACCAACTCAATCTTTTCAAGCTATATTATTTTTGAAATGTTCAATTACTCTCTTGGAGTGGCTGCAATCAATTAGATTAATAATAAGAATTTTAAGTAACCTCTGAATATGTATTTAGATATAAAGCCCAAGTCACTAAGATACTTTGCTGTCTTTTAGGTCAATAATCTTAGTTCTGATAAGCCTACGATATTTTAAAGAAATTCATATACTTAAGCATCCATAGCTATTTCTCTTCAAAATCCATCATAATACCATCACAGATTCTGTTTTCTGTCAACTTGGAGGTGCTTTCTATTTTCCTTCTAAAACACTTATTTCTAATATTTCTCAGCAGCTATTGATAATGGATGTTTCCTGAGGCTGGCAAAAACTAACTGGAGTCCCATTAGCTTGAGTGGTCAAGGTTTATTCCTGAAAGAATTCTATTCTTTTCGTTACAGTAAGCTAGATGGGAGTGCCAAGAATTTACTCACCAGACACTTGATTATAGAGGGCTCTGATGTGCAGTGTGGACTGTTAAAACGCTAATGCATTCGATTATATAGTCTTTTCAGAAGACTTAAATAGCAACTTTGGAAACTGCAGTCTTTGGTTTTCTAGTCGTCTCCAAATGTCATTGGTTTGCTATTGAAAATTAATTTAAATTGAAAATGAATGAATGCTAATTCCATAGTGATGCCAGACCCCAAGCCAAGGGATTTGAAATGAATTAAGTTATGACTAACTAAAAGGAGTATCCCTGTTTAAACATGAGACATTCCATCTGGACACCAAATTGAATTGGTTGAGCATCTATAATGAGAGCTGAATACTGCTGGGGATAGTCAGGGTGAATACAGAGATTACTAAAATCTGTCTTTGTCCACAAGACAGAATCTTTTGTTATGGTCTTCAAAAGTGGGTGCATTCACTCTAGGGGTTATGTACAATAATCTAGAGGACAAGCCAAAACATCACTGCAGATGCTTCCAGCCCGTTGCTCACCAGGCTGCTCCTCCCCCCATAAGCAGTACAGCTCAGTGAACAACTGCCACCCACACCAACTCCCTCCCTGCCTCAGCCACTTGCATCCCTCTGGACGTCCCACATCCCTTCCTTGACCACAGGAGCATGTTTCGCCTGTAAATTGAGCACGGTACAAGCGTTAGTTAATGCTTCCAAGGCAGACCAAGAAGGGGTCCGAGCTGGCATATGAATAAGCCAGCTTTCTTAAAACTATTCTGAGGCATTTTTATGCAACCTATCAGACAGTAACCAGTGGGACTAAATGCAGTCATCCATAACAGCCTGCTCATTAATTTAATGTTCCTTTATTGATTTTCCTCTCTTCTTTGTCTTATTTTGTGACTTCCTCACCATGCTTCCTGGGATTGCCAAGTGAATTAATCACCTGTGTTCAAAACTTGCATATATGAATATTTTAATAAACAAATATACATGCATATAATGCATGTATGTAATGAATATATGTAAATACATGAAATTTATGGTATATTATAAAACTATTCTGCTAAGGGAGCTGAATCATAATATTTTCTACTCTGTTCTGAAGTCAGGGTCTGCTATACATTAAGACAGAAGGGCTGGGTATTATGGCAGGTGCCTGTAGTCCCACTTGGGAGGCTGAGGCAAAAGAATCACTTGAGCCCAAGAGTTTGAAGTAGCTATGAATTATGATGCTACAGCACTGTACCAAGGGCAACAAAATAAGACTCTGTCTCAAAAACAAAACAAAATAAAACAAAAGAAGATGAAGGAAAGCATAAATGATTTACATTATTATGGAAGCTGAAACTTTAAGTGAGAGAAATGAACAGTGACATTCTATTACATTCTCTTTCCATTCTTCTTCTTTTTGCCATAATTTGATATAATGCATCAAGAATGCCTTCTTTAGTGAGTAGGCGGGGATTGGTGTAGGTAGCAGTGATAGTCTAAAAGTGATGATCTTGGATGTAGGTACAGGCTTGAGAGTGAGTTTCACTGCATAGAACTGAGGAATGGTCTTTGCAGAAGCAAATTGGAGATAAAATAATCAAAACTCAGAAAGACACTCAAAATGACTTAAGCAGTCAATTTAAAGGAACTAGCTAGAGAGAGAAAATCTAGGCTTAAAATTAATTGGAAAGACATTTGTGGGATTGAGTTTAGAGCTGGGAAATCCAATGGAGAAAAGGTTAATGGAAAACTCTCTTAAGTATTCTTAGAGGATACAGGTGGTTGCCATTCTTTCTGGAAAAGGTGGGCAATATTGTTGTCACACCTTGAGTCTGATCGGCATCCTGTAATGGGCCAGAAATGATGCACAGAAAAGCCATATAGACACTAGGACAGGCTGGCATGTGAAAATGCATGAAAGAACTTCCAATGATGTTCAGGAGGTACCAAAAAAGCAAAAACCAACCAGACAAACCCTCCTCTCTATGGTAGAGAAAGCTGAGTTTCTAGGCTAAAACTAACTAGATTACCTTGTGACACATCCTTTTAAGAGCTAAGATCAAAACCAGACAGGTTGAGATTTGATAACTCTAGTATCTACAGTTTCCTTTTATTTATTTACTTTTATGAAATCATAACTGTGTACATTGATGCATTTATGGGGTTCAGTGTATCTATTTGATGTACAATGTGAAATGCTTACATGAAACTGATTAACACATCCATCACTTTGCTTACTTACTTGTTGTGCTAAGACAATTATACTCTTTTCTTAATAGTTTTCATGGAAACCAAAGTTAGGCAATAGATAACTTGAAAGTGAGACTGTTTAGTCATCACTGCTATTTATTCTAGTATGACTCTGTGCATGTATGTATTTACTGAAAGTGTTTAACAATAGAGTATTCAGGTGTCAGTTCCTTCAAATGAAATTTTTCTTTGATGGGTCTTCTGATTTAGTAAAGAGTTTATACGAAAAGATGAAAAAGGCAGATGTGTTGTGCCTGGTTAATCTGAGATATTTCTAACACAGTTCAAAAACTTCAAGGTCAATAGGGACACAGTGACCTTGTATCATTACTCATTACTTGCTAATCTTTACAATTACCTTTTTTGAATATAGCTATGTGGATTCTAAGGTAAAACTCATATAGAAAATGTATACATGTATACAGGGGAAGACAGGTTGGAATCTCTACCACAGGTTTTAATACTTCAGCCTATAAGATGGTCATTGCCTGTCTCACAATTAATGATGATCAATGGGATGGTCCAAAATAGGGCAATACTTATTGGATTCCTTCCTCATCTCTTGGATTTACCCCATCTTTCATCTTTCTTCTTCTGTGTGTGTGTGTGTGTGTGTGTGTGTGTGTGTGTGTGTGTGTTTGAAACAGAGTCTTATTCTGTTGTTCAGGATACAGTGCTATGGTGTCAGCCTAGCTCACAGCAACCTCAAACTCCTGAGTTCAAGCAACCCTCCTGCCTCAGCCTCCCTAGCAGCTGGGACTACAGGTGCCTGCCAAAACACCTGGCTAGTTTTTCTATAGTAGAGATGGGGTCTTGCTTTTGCGCAGGCTGGTCTCAACTCCTGAGCCCAAGAGATCCTACCACCTCAGCCCGGCCACCATACCTGGCACCATTTCCATCTTATCATGGTCTAACCATTAATAAACTATTTTTATATATGTGATGACTAGAAATGTTAGATAATATGAGTTCATGAAATGGAGTATAAACTCTCCCAGAGGTATTTCTATGTTGAAAGGTCTTCTGGACAGGTGAGCTTTCCTCCATGTGCATATATGGTACTCACAGAAGAAGAGCTAGACTCTGGTGGGTGGAACCCCTTGATTCTAGGCTGACTTGTGACTGAGTCTAGACCTCCTCGTCCTTCTTGAACACCAACTCTGTCTATGAAATGGGACTACCTGATGCCACAATGTTGTGAGAAGCCTAAGACATAATAAAGAGAGATGACTCTGGAGAATTGCACTGCATAGTGTGAGAGAAAAGGATTATCTGAGCATCAGAAATGCAGCCCCTATCTGAATCCAGCTTAGTGCACCATTAAATACAACAACTCAGCCAATCAACTCCTACATTCCTGATCTGAAAAACAGGGAGGAAAAATAAAGCAGCTGCTCCACACCACTACATTTTCGGTAGTTTGTTACTCTGCAATAAACACCAAAACTACTCTTCTCCCTAAAGTCGTGCTACTGGTAATCTGAAGCCACCAAACAAGTCAACAACTTTTAGGTAAAACAAAGTAAATCACTATTTAAACCTTAATTGGATTAGGAAAATGAAACAAAAATGAATAACTAACAGGGTTTGTCTTTACTAAGCAATGCAGATCCTGGCAGGCTTGGGTTTGAGCTCCAGCTTCGCCTCTAACTTCATGACCTCAAGTGATTAATTTGACCTCTCTGTCAGTTTCTTGTCTGTTGAATGGGATGGACAGTTGCATTGTTTCCTGTGACTGCCCTAACAAATTGACAGAAAGTTGTGGCTTAAAACAACAGAAATGTATTCTATTATAGTTATGGAGGCTAGAAGTCCAAAACCTAAAATGTTAATAGAACCTCACACTCCCTCCACAGATGTAGAAGAGAATTGTCCTTTGCTTTTTAGCATCTGATGACGGCAGGTGCTTCTTGGCTTATGTCTGCAGAACTCCTAGCCTTTGCCTCTGTCTTATCAAGACTTTCTTTCCTGTGCCTTCTCCTTTTAGGTCTGTGTCAAATCTCCCCCTGATTTCTTCTAGGGTTATTAGCCATTGGATTTAGACCCACCTGGATAATCCAAGGATGGTTTTCTCATCTCAATATCCTTAACATAACTATACCTATAAAGCCCTTTTTCCCTTAATTAAATAATATTCCTTCATGTATTATATAAAGTATTATTTAATATTTACAGGTTCTAGGGACTAGAACATGGGCATATTTAGGAGGATGATCTGCTATTCAATCCACTATGATTGTCTAACCTACTTAATAAGGATATTGTAAGGACCAAATAAAATGAGGTACATCATGAGCCTAATAATACACATTAATATTTGTTTTCATTGACTATACCACCAAAAGACTTTTACATTACTTACCATGAGTCTATGCAAAACCTTGTTTGACACAGAATTCCTCTCAATGAAACAGAGAATAGAGTATTCAATCTTGATTTGTATATCATGGGAATATGTCAAACAAAATAAATTACATCTCAAACTATGAAAATAAATTGTGTGAGTATGTGTGTGTAGGTGTGTTTGCCTGCATGGGTGTGAACATGTATTACATTCAAGGAATATAAAATTAATCCATTTCTCCTATAGGACTTAACTTCAACATGTTAGAAAACATTGATGTTTACAACACCTTAAAACCAAATTACCAGGTAGCCATTGTATTAATAATCAGTAGTCTCTGTATGTCTGATGTAAATATTTTCCAATGCATTTTCATTCCATTTTCACTTGCCTCTGTCTTAAAGAAAATACATCAACTTCTCACTTTCACAATGTACTGAAGAAAATAAACAAGTCTCACGCTGACCTTATGTTCTTCATTACAAATGTATAAAAGCTATTTTGGCATGCTCATATGCTATAAAAATGTATTCCAATGTTTACCAAAATAAGGTTAGAGCTTCCAAAGCCTTCTGAAGTCCAAAACATACTCCTAAAGGTAGTAGATTGATAGTGTTTCTTTCTTTTTTTTTTTTTTCAGTTCAAAGAGAAAAAGTTAGTCATTGGTTTATATCAGAAGTTAGTACCCTATAAAAACAGTCAAATTAGTAGGTAAAATAGTCACCTCGGTAATCATACTGTTAATGAAAAGAACAAAAACTATTTAAAACTACTTAAAATTTTTAAAAACTATTCCAAAACAGAGTCACATCATAATGTATGTTATTAAAATAAATTCTTTAAAGAATGAATGTAATAGTCAATATTTGTAGTTATTCAAATTTGTTTGACTTAGCCTAATTATTTCAAATTCATTAAATAAGTGGGAATTCCATTATTGCTTCATTTCATTTTACTTTGAAGACATATTATTCTTCATGTGAAACATTTAAATAGATAGCACATGAGTGTATTAATTTTGATTTGATAATGAATATCACACCTGTTAGTCAACAGTTTATATCAATGTAGTTTCAAAGGGTGACTTATTTCAAAATACTTGTCAGTCATAAGCCTTGATGCCATTTAAGTTATTTTTAGACAGGATGTGTTTTAAAATGTCTCTTAGAAGATTTTAATATCTTGGGGTTTCCATCTTCTAAATTGAGCTACTTTTGGTTTTAATGACTTCATTAAAGCTAAAGAAAACTCTCAAAATGTGAAAAATGGAATTTAATAATAAAAAATTATTATTATGTATAAAAACAAAAGAGATAGAGATGAAGAAAGTAAAAGAAAAAATAGTAGCCTGTTTTCCTTTTCATGGCTGAGATATTCTAATTAGTATTGATTAGGAAAGGAAAAATTACTACACAGGCATAGATAAGGGAACTTTTTTGTTTTTCATTTAGCACTGAAAGTGATAGAGGAAAAGGGCGCAAAGTTACACCTAGGAATTGGGATTCTGTCTCTTAGGAGGACTGATGGAGCCAGAACAGAGTATAATTGGGGGCTATGCTGAGAAAAATAAGTTAAATCGACTCCCTGTGTCTCTTTCAAGTACTCCAGTGGCTTATAGCAGGATCATCTGGGAATGCGACTTAGTGTCCTAATGTTCAAATCTTTACATTTCAAGCCTGTCACATTTCTACTAGTAGAGTGATGTGGGCAAAACATCTCCTGTGTGGACTGGTCAATCATTTTTTCTATAAAACATCCTTCCATCTACAGATTTCACTTGTTTATCCTGAAACCCATTGAAGTCTTGGCAGAGAACATGATGCTGAATTTAAAGCCTTCAAAAAGAAAATAGATAGGGTCCCAGCAGCTGTTAGCAAACCTGCTGGTTCTTCTCAAGCAAATAAGACTCCATTTGAGTAACTTCAAATTGTGCTGATAATGGTGTGAGAAATGCTATTTGACATCCAGGATATTAACATCACAGCTTTTCCTCTCCTTTCTCTCTCCCATTGATTTATTCATATTTCTCCTATTAAAGTATTATTGAATTTATTATTTGGTTCTCCTGAGTCTGCAGTTTATTGCTTTTGACCAAGACTGGTATGAAGAGTAAACTGGGCAATAAATAGTAAATATTCTTTGGCTTGGCCAGCCAAGGCCAAGTAATATAATATTTACTATATTACTCTCATAGGGAAATGTAGGTGCATTTATTTGATGAGCAAAATGGCCTGGATGTGGAAAGGAAAAGAGCTGGCTAATTACTGGTGCTAGTAGCAATCATCCTTGCAATATTTGTCTGTATTTAGAAAGCGTTATTGTTTTTTACTATCCCCTGATATGTAGTTATTGACTAATCAATTAAAAAATACCAGCTCTAACATCTTCATAAATATCATTATGTGATGTAATATCAGCATTTCAGATAGAGTCTATTTTGAATTCTATCCCTAACCAACTAAGTGTGGGGGGGAAACATGTCAAATTGGGCTTGGGCAACATTATTTTTCTTTGCTTCTCTCTCTAACTTAGTTTCCTAAAATATGTAATGACGATGTTGCTACACAGAAAGGGATATTTGAGAAGCAACAAGAATTCAGTATTAAGATTAAAGCATAGATAACTAGTAGAAAATAGAATACACTGTAGAGAAAAATGCTGACATGAGGATATAGTTTAAAATTTAGAAGTAAAAAATGCAAAAGCATAGTAACATATCAACAAAAAGCTATAAAAATTCTATTTCAAAGAAAAGTGCTAAAAGTATTTCCAGAACATGTGACAAACTGACAAAGTCTTTATTAATATAGAAAAGTTATAGAAATGAATAAGAAAATCCCAAGAATTGGCTTGACACCTCTGCCTTGGTGGTTGGGGTGCCAGCCACATACACTGGGGCTGTGGGTTCGAATCTGACATGGGCCTCCTAGAAAACAATGACAACTACAACAAAAGAATGGCCAGGTATTGTGGTGGGCACCTATAGTCCCAGCTGCTTGGGAGGCTGAGGCAGGAGAATCACTTGTGAGCTGTGGCATCATAGCACTCTACAGAGAACGACATTGTGAGACTCTGTCTCAAGAAGAAAAAAAAAAAAAAAAAGAAGGAAAAGTAAATCCAAGAATTTATGAAGTAAAATGGAAAAAGACCTGAATAGACTATTCACAAAGAAGAAATACTAAATAATTATCATGTATATGAAAAAAGATTTCTATCTCAACAGTAATCAAATAAACAAAGATATTTTAAGTAAGTTACAATTTATCCCAAAGACTAGAAAATGTTAAACATATAGATATATACAAATTTTTAAATTATATTATTATACAGAATATTACCCATTATATGCAAATAAAGATAGACATATGTAACTAAAATTATTATTGGCAAGCATAAGACAAAGCCTAGATATATTTCCCCAAATATTATTGCCAGTGATGCCATTTCACAAAATTAAACCTAAATGCAAAATTCTCTTTATTAATATACTTCTTGCAACATTATTAATAATGGTGAAAAAAAGAATGGTAAACATATTTGTTTAACCATAGAAGAATGGTTAAAATAAGCTAACATGTATTTTAATGCTATCAGAATCATATCATGAATGCTATATAAGAAGAAGGAAAATTGTAGGTGAATTAAATCTTTTGAAAACAGAGTATTATTATCATCATCATATTTTATCTCTGGTATATTTTTTTCCCTCTGGTATATTTTAAAGAATCATCTGCTTGTGTGCATATGTGGATGTGTATATATCAGGCACAAAATCTTGGAAACCTTTATTCCTTGCTGTTTTCCACAAACCATGTCCAATCATAGGACAGTCTTTTCATCCTATCTTCAAACCATATCCAGAATTTGACAACTTGCCCCATCACCGTTGCTACCACCAAGTAATTTTATCTAATCACACAGTGCTTTATTGGTGGCCAAGTCTCAATCCCTTAGGTCCAAACACATGCTACTCTGCACACCTACCTGATCCTCAATCCTTTACCTTCTATGCCTCAGACTAACATTATGTATAATCAGGTATATAGTTCAATATTCTAAGTTGAGAGGATTTCATCACCCCAGTGTGGTCTGGTATTGTCTCCGAGTAGGACTGTAGTGTAGGACACCCTTTTTGAGCTCGTATCCACAGAAGAGTCAATATATTTGTCAACAAAACTTAGCCATTTTTCCCCCCATGAATTGACCATGAGGTTCTCCACTGTGGTAGAGACCTAAGCCAAGGAGCAGAGCCTGTAAGCAGAGGCTGATAACACAGGGTTCTTTTACCCTCTGGCCCCATGCTAAACATATTTCTTGGATATACTTTTTTCAACATAGAAAGTATTGTTGCTGTTACCTCTGACTGTATAACTTACTGGAACCCAAATAACCCACTTAGAATCCACACTACGATTGGCAGCTGGATGGCCATTTGAAGATTAATTATAATGACCTATTCCCAGAGACTGTACAAGAACATAATATCATCCTAGAATCTGCTTTTCACATTCTGTACAGATTTCTGCTGCACATAACATGGCCTGGATATAAAGGTTTCATATTTCAAGTCTACTAAATGGGCTTGCCAAAAATTCCTCATAGTATCTTTATCCAGGAAATACTTCTATAGGCACAGAAAGTTCGGAAAAATCTCGTGATTCTCTGATATTTTGAGTATCAACATGGATGTTCCCATCCCACATCTCAACGTCTCAGTTATTCTCAATCAGCATTCTGACCTTGGCATAGCATGTTGTGGCTATGAATTCAACATTTTTTGGGAGCCACTGTCTTTGAAACTTAATTTACAATTTGATCCTCAGCTTTTCCTGAGCTCAGGTTCTCAGAGATGAGACCTTTTTATTTGCTGCCATGGAAGGATTCTGGATTTAGAATGTAGCTTTTAATTGGTAAATTCATTTGTAATTTCTCACATACTTGAATCATCTAATGCATTTGATGACTTACAGAAAAAAGCATATGATTCCATAATACTTGTCATCATGAGACTCCTAGAGCCTCCCTAAAGTCTTAGATATTGCACCTGCAGAGTATTTGTTTACTCCTGAATCCCATCTCAGTTCACTCTTGTTACCCCTTCTGCATGCCAAATGCTGTCAGGATGCTATCAATAATGTAGTTTATGTTTCCAGCTAGATAGCATGTAATCTAGCTCCAAAATCTCATTATAAATAAATAAAGATTCTTATAACTCAACAACTAAAAGACAGTTAATGATGGGTGACTACAAATGGTAAAAGAAAGCACAAGAAATGAAAATCAGAACTACCATACGATACCATTTCACACCCTTGCCATAGGAGAATGGTCATAATAAAATACAATGCAGAAAAATGTTGGTGAGGCAGTGGAGAAACTGGAACTCTCTCCTACACTGCTAATGGGGGTAGGTACTGTAGAGGATAGTTGGAAGTTCTTCAAATAGATAAAGATAAAATTACTAAATAAGCCAGAAGCTCCTAGCTATTTAATCCAAAAGAAATGTAAACTGTGTTCAGGAATGTTCATAATAGCACTATTTATAACAGTCAAAAGGAAAAGCACCTAGAAGCCCATTGATGAATAAATGGATTTTAAAGAATGGTATATAAATACAATGGAATATTATTGAGCCTTAAAAAGGAAATGAATTACTGATATAGGCTACAAAACATTATTGTAAGTCAAAGAGGCCAAACACAAAAATCACATATTGAATGATTCAAGGAGAGAGAGGGAAATGGGAAGTTAGTGCTTCATAAATACATGTTTCCACTTAGGATGATGGAAAAATTCTACAGCTGGATAAGTGACAATGTCTGCACATTATCAAGTTACTTAATCTCACTGAATTATATGCTTTAAAATGGCTAAAATGGTACATTTTAGGCTAGATATCTTTTTCCACAGTAAAAATCTCATTCTAGATTTTGCTTCCTGGTATCATTATGACACCATACTCCTCAAAAGACAGACTCCGAGGCAGAGATAAATCTTAGGGAAGTTGATTGGAGAGAGCTACTGAGAACCACCACGAGGAAATGAGAGAAGCAGGATTGGGCAGAGGGAGAAGTTACACTGCAACAAAGGTGCAAAAGAAGACATTTAATTTTACAAGTAACTGTGGAGCTAGGATAGCTCTTTTATATTTCAAAATTAAGGCAAGAGTTCAGATCTTCACACTCAAAGTCTTTCAGAAGCAGGCTATGCCCGCAGAGGAAACCCAGCCTTGGGTGACGCTGCACACTATCGCCAAGGACAATTTTCTGGGGAAGGACTCAGCTCTGAAAGGTCAGCATTCTTAGCACTGGAGAAAATATGTGACTCAACCCTGAAGTAGAAAGTCTTATTGATGCCCCACTGTACCCATTACAACATATAAGGCAAACATCCTTTAACATCCCTAGATCTTCCACTATTAATATATTTGATAACAAATAAGTGAGGTGAGTGATATGTTAACCAGTCTGACATAAGCCTCCTGAATTGTATATAAAATCAGCACATTGTACTCCATAACTGCAGTACTGGACACAGTTATGATCTACCAACAACAAAAACACACATCCCTAGATCTTAATTCACTGGCACAAAATAGATTAGCAACTGAATTCTGACAACTATTTCGAAGATCTTTCAATGAGAGTCCAACATGCCCTAGAATTGTTTGTTAATGAAAATAATGACCTCTCTGATTTTTTTTTTTTTTTTGTCATTTCAATAAATCGAATGCTTTGAAAGAATGATGCCTATTATTAGACTTAGATGGTCTGCATGTCATGGATTTTCAGGACAGCTCTGGATACAGATCATCTTTCTCAAGGTATCCATTACTTTTCAGACTTTGTTGTATGTACCACTAGCCAATTAAATCTCTGACCAAATGTATATAATGTCTTTGCTATAACCAAATTGGCTTGGAGCCTTTTATTTGTTAATTTACCATATTTATACCCTTCCAAGTTCCATGACAGTTTTTTCTTCCCCCGAAGTTTGGCATTTATAGGGTTTTTTTTTTGTTTGTTTGTTTGTTTCAGTATAGCAATTTGAGATTACTAGAATCAGCATGCAGTATTCAAAATGTTTTGGAATTTCAAACAAATAATTGAAAGGTGTGGGAGTAGGAAGAGTCAATGCTCTTGTTCTGATTTAGGACATACCAAGGCATAACTTAGCTTGGTGATCCCCAGACTTTCTAGCACCAGGAACCAATTTCATGGAAGACAGTTTTTCCATGGGTTGGGGGTGAGGAAGAGATGGTTTGGGGATGATTCAAGAGCATGACATCTCTGCCTCATGTCATCAGACATTAGATTCTTATAAGGGGCACACGACCTAGATCTCTCCCATGCACCATTCACAGTGGGGTTCACACTCCTATGAGAATCTAAAGTCACCGCTGATCTGACAGGAGGTCAGGTGATGAGGCCAGCAGAGGGGAGCAGCCAAAAACACAGAGGAAGCTTCATTTGCTCACCTGCCACTCACCTCCTACTGGGTGACCCACTTCCTTTTTTTTTGTTTTTGTTTTGTTTTGTTTTTTGAAACAGTCTCACTCTGTCCACCTGAGTGCTACAGCATCCTCATACCTCACAGCAATCTCAAACTCTCGGGCTCAAGAAATCTTCTTACTTCAGCTTCCTGAGTAGCTGGGACCGTAGGCATTTATCAACAAGCCAGGCTAGGTTTTCTATTTTCAGTAGAGATGGGGTCTTGCTCCTGCTCAGGCTGCTCTTAAACTCCAGAGCTCAAGCAATCCACCCATCTCAGCCTCCCAGAGTGCTGGGATTACAGGCGTGAGCCACCACTCGCAGCAGTTCCTAGTAGGCCGTGAATCTGTACCAATTTGTAGCCCAGGAACTGGGGACCACAGACTTAGCCTACAGACCTCCCATGTAGGATTAGGCTGAAGCCACACACCATAGAATTGAGAGCAAGATGAACAAAGAAGTAGAACAGGAAATGGGAGAGAACTGAGAAGGGCCTGGTCTTAGGCAGTCACCCCTGGGTCTTCCTTGGTGCCTCAGCTGCACGGGGATCTCATCCCAGGTTCTTCAGCGGGAAACTTACCCTAATACACCAAATGTGAAGAATTTTACATCATAGCTATAACTAATAACCTTAACTTTTATGAATATTTTCACATGGATATATCCCTGGGCAAAGGAAAACAATCTTCAATCCAGTTATCAACTCTTTGCATTGCGGTTAAAAACAGTTTAATAGCTGTTCTCTGCATAACAATAAGTGCTTTTCCTGATTTCTTCACAAAAAGGAAAGTATTTGACATGGCTTATGATTGACTACACAATAAATACACTAAATACAATACAATACAATAAATACACTAAAGTGTGTGTGTGTGGGGTCTATTTCTTGCTTGGATCAATGACTTTTATGGCTCAAAAGGACAGCTGTTTTATTTCTTCAAGTGTTTTAAGTCAGGATTTTGATTGTCTGTGTCCCATACTGTCCCCAAGAGCACCTGCACACCAGTGTTCTGAGGCCAAGGTGGCTGGAGACCCTGGCCAGGGCTAAGTCTGCTGCATGTGATGGGTGAACTGTTCCTTTCTTCACCTTCCAGAAACAGAGGCTGAAGGTGACTGGGTGGTCAATGTGCAGAGTCAAACATCATTAGTTTATTTTGCTGAAACCCCAAAGGGTGGAAATTCAGCTTCTGGCTGTGTAAGTAAGGAAAATAAACAGAGACAATGGCATTTTCTCTCTCCTAAGCAGTTTATCCAGATCAATATGGGAAAGATGGCCGCTTCGCTGTGGCTGATCTGAGCCTTAATTAAGGATTTTGCTCCCTAAGGTTCACACACCAGCCACCTTCATGAGTATTATTGAGTTTCTCTTTCAAAAATGTAGAGTTAAGACAGGATCAGCATGGCAAAAACAACTGAGGATGATTTTTTTTTTTTTTTCAAATCCATAAACTACTTTTTGTTTAAGTTTTTCTAAAGTAGATTTAAGATCTGAGTAATAATCTCCCTATGGTTTTCTTTTGCCTTATGAACAAAGTCCCAATATTAATAGCATAGCAAAGAAGGCGCCTTTTAATCTTATTCTTCCTTTTTCATCTTTCAAACCACACTAAAATAATAGTATATATTCTAGTATCCAGCTATGTCAAGTAGATCCTTTTGCACAACTCAGCATGACTTTCTCTCTGTGGACATGGTGACCTTTCATCCTCTGATACGTTTCCCTGTTTCTCTAACTCAGTCTTCAAACCAAACTCAAGCATCACCTCCTGAAGAAGTCTTCCTTCACTTTGGTCTCTTTTCATATCTATGGTGGTGGTTTTCTAATTTAATCTATAGCAAAAATAAATGCTATTATATCAAATGTTAATATTTCATCTCTTAAACTGCACTTACCATTGGTTGAAGAAAGAGAAAATTTTTTCTTCTCAGGATCCCCAACACTTAGCAACATCTTTAAACAAGGTAGGGGCTAAATAAATGTGGAATTATTGAACCACTGAATGCCTTTGATTATTCAAAATATACACTATTTTGAGCAATACATACTTTATCATGAAAAGGAAACAGAATAGTAAGATGTGGAAAATGTTAGTGACTTTTGCAAATGCAAAAGATGAAATGTGATTTCCCTCGTGGGTGTATCAAATAACCTGTCTGAGAAAGGTATTTCCCGGAAATATATCCCTTGGAGCCAGTCTTTTGAAAATGAACATATAGATTCATTTCCTTTCTACAGAATAGCATGTCCATGATTAAAGGAAACCAATATTGCTGGAATATTCTTGTACATTTTTTATAATTATCAATACTTGAAATTTTGTCTCAGCCTTTACAAAGATTGCATTAGCATAAAATGTTGTGTTCTTTTGATTTAATATATTCTTTGAACAGGGAAAATACTCACCAGAACTAAGAGTTGGGATAGGAAATTATTACCTGCCAGGTGACAAACAGTACTTTACACTGATGAGAAATACTTTTTTATATATATATAAAATGCAAATTACTCGATTTGAGTTGACATGCAACCCCTTTAGGAAGAAAATTGGGAAAATTCAAATTGAATATCCACTATTAAAGTAATAGAGTTATTTAAATTTTAGCAAATTACAAATTCAAATTTAAAGTGTTCTTTTTATTGAAAGTTACCTGCATTATTACATTTTGTCAGATCACATCTGCACATGATTCAGCACAATTAGGGTTCCTTAAACTAGGAAAGGATGATTGTACTTACTACTTATGATGATTCCTTTGGAATAGAGAGATGAGAGTTGAGGTAATTAAAATGGTTTTCATGATTATAGAGATATAATATCTATATCTATATAACACAGTTTACTAAGATATTTTTTTCCTAAACTATATCTATATGAGGAATCTCTGCCCAAACTTGTACAACGTATTCATTTCACAGTTCTTCACTGAATGAACACATTCAAAGTAAGTAGAAATATTATTTATCAGGAACCTTCACTAGGGCATGGACCCCCAAATGACCAACAGAGATGCTCAACCCCTTAAGATACCTGTCCTTGTTCTGAAGAAGGCAAACTTTTGTTCATCCCACTAATTGAAATTGTTTACAATGTTACTTCTGCTCAAAATATATTGGTGGATGCTTTTGAATGGCCAGATCCCTTACTATGATGTATAAAGTACCAGTACTCTAAAATCTACCCCCTGCCTCCTGTCCTACGTTCCTTGGGGACAATCTTCATCATCATGCACCTGCTCCATCCTTCCTTCCTTCCTGCAGACATGCTAAGCTCCACTTCAGTGCAGGGCCTCTGCTTGCTCATTCTTGTCTATATTTCTCTCTACACATGACTAATCTAGCTGCTTCTCAGCTTCCTTATCCCAAGGCCAATGTCATCTCCTCCATGCTATATGGGTATGCTACCCCCCAAAATCTCTTCTCCCAATTAACCCCTGACATTGTTTAGAATGTAAGTTCTCCAAGTCAGAACTGTATCAAAACTTCAAATTTCCTGCCCCTGACTATATACCGTATATACTGGAGTATAAACCGAGTTTTTTCAGCACAAAATTTGTGCTGTTCGAAAAACCCGAACTCAGCACAAATTTTATGCTGAAAAAAACTCGGCTTATACTCGAGTATATACAGTATTTGATGCTTGAATGTACGGGTATATTTTATTCCTAAATCAATCTTTTATTTACCTATAGCTGTGTTGGAAGTCACCCCAAACTTGAGGGCTTAATACAATAATAAGGATTGATTGCTCTTTATGGATTGCCTGAATTAGGGATAAAGGAACTTAGCTAGGTGATCTTTTCTTTTTTTTTTTTTTTGCATTTTTTGGCCAGGACTGGGTTTGAACCTGCCACCTCTGGCATATGGGGCTGTCGCCCTACTCCTTTGAGTCACAGGCACTGCCCGCTATGTGATTTTTGCTTGGAATTTCTCATGAGGTTACAGGCAGATGAGGACCGGGACTACAGTCATCTGAAAGTTTCTCTAAAACTGGAGATCACACTTTCATTACAGCTCACTCACCAGCCTGGCAAGGCTGTTCTGGCTTGTGGTCAGAGCTGCAGTTCTGTCCATATAGAGCTGCTTGGATGGCCTCATGGCTGAATTCTTCCAAAAGGAATGATTTTCAAGACACCAGGACAGGAGCTGTGACGGCTTCCATGACCTAGCCTAGGAACACACATCATCATTTCCATCATGTTGCTTGTCCCCAGGCCAGCCCCGATTTGGTGTGCGAGGATACGCCCCAAAGCATGTGACCCAGGCAACAGAAATTACTGGGTAACTTTGGGGGGCTGATTACCACAATAGCATCAATTTATTTCTGTTTGTGAAAGCTCTCTCTGAATAATAAATTAAAACTGTAATGATTTCTAGACTCATGTTCTCATTGAAGAAAAAAATGTTCCACATTTTCAATCATCTTTATAATCACAAAAACTAATCATCTGGGACTTCAATACCCTTTGCTTCTCTTCTCTTCCCCACCTCACCTTCTTCATGAACAATCCCGAGGCTTTTTCATACCTTGCTTAACCTTCTTCATCGTGTCACGCTACCATCAGAACAAGAGTCCAGCAAAGTTCAAAAAATTAGGCATTGCAATGAAGGCCTATGCTCCTATTCTTTTTATTATTATTATTTTTGGGGATTCATTGAGGGTACACAGAACCAGGTTACACTGATTGCTTTTGTTAGATAAGGACCCTCTTATAATTGTGTCCCGCCCCCAAAAGGAGTACCACGCCCCTTGTCCCCCACCCCTCTGTCGCCCTCCCATCTCTCTTTTTCCCTCCCCTTCCTCCCACAGCCCTAACTAGTTAGTACCTGACTTATTTTAAGTAAGCAATTTCAGTATAGATTTTAAATGTAACTCCAAGTAAAGGAGAAAAAATAGTGACCCAGGATGGTAGAATTCCTTAACAACATAAAGGAAATTACTCAGGTGCACATGGTCTAATAAGGATTTATTTTGTTTAACATACTGATTCCTTTCCATATAGCTTTCCTTGATCTCTAGCTATTATTAAATACTGACTCATAGGCTTATTAATGGCAAACTTTCTCATTTTGCATCAATCTCCTCAAAGGGTGAGGCAGTTTATTTTAGCCAAGTTTCAAACTCATTTAAGATTCATGTATGCTGAGTTCTAGACAAAACACTAACCTTTTGGTGTTTGGCCTTAACTTTGTCAAACATAACTTCCTGCCTTTAAAAAAAAAAAAAAAAAAAGTTTTAAATGTTAATTAAAAACACTCAAAGAGTCTTAGTCAAAAAATAGTCCTGAACTTAGACCTGTTCTCGCCTACAAAATGATGAGTTACAGTAGGAAGCATATGGATTAAATGTCTCTGCAAATGTAACGTGAATTGAAAAATTAGTCAGTATTTGGAAAACATATCTGCATTTTGTTAAATTAACCAGTAAAACATTTGAGTGTGATCTAATATAAACTGCAGTTAGTTTTAATTCCTCAGATAAAAATTAAAAATATGTGCCCAGATTATACTCACAACTTTCCAGATTTTTCACCAGGAGTTTAAAAGTTTAATGGGAACCAAAGGAAACTTACAGTCAGATGAGACAGTTGGTGTCAGTGACAATGGATTTAATGTCATTTTTAATCTTCACCATCTGAGTAAGCAAATACTGAATACCATCTGAAGTCTCAGATTATTAGTTTTTGGGATTGTAGAGGTAACTGAAAATTCAGAACATTTGGTCTTCTATGAGAACATGAATGCAGAAATCATTATAGTTTTATTAATTTGTAATTTATACTCTTGCCTTCTTCCAAAGACGGGTTTTGAATTGGCTCGTAACAAAAGATCTATGCAATTGGCCTCAGCAAAGCCAATGGAACTATTATAAGAATTCTTGTTTTTCTGAGATTTGCATAGGATCTCTTCAAGCATTAAACACACACTGATTGTGGTCTTGCCATGAGTACAACACCACATTATGAGTTAGGGGTCATGAGGAAGTATATATGTACATAACAACACTCCAAACTTTATAAAACTTATACTTCACTGGTATAAACAGTTGATATCCAGATTAAGTTTGTGCTGTATGTCACTACTTTCTATACTAAGATGCCATACGTTTTATCTAAACAGAGGAGGTAATAGAGTTTTAAGTAACAATATTTATCCTGGTTGAGAAAGAAGAGAAAATAAAACCAATACATTGCCTCTGAGCTCGGTATAATTGGACTCCACACTCATTTTTCATCTGAAACAAATGATTGGAGTTCTACAGTGATTGGTTCCTCTTCTGTGAATAAATATCATTTTTACAAAGGATGCTCAAGAGAGATTAGAGATCAATGTGGATTCATTGTGTCTATAATGGAAAAGACTGGCCTTACACAGCTACCACATGCCAGGACGGAATCAAGAGATCACAGACCCTGCCTATCTACCTGTCACCCTTGCTCTTTTATGTACATGTAAATTTCAAGTCTTCTTCATTTTTCTGAGAGGTGCACTAAGGCACTTGAATTGTGTACACTATTTCTAATGTAAAACGGTATGCATTTAGTAACTGAGCCAAAGCTCTGTGCAGAGAAACCTGGCTTTAAAATACCAGAGCAGTACAGGATTAGTGAATCTCAGCAGAGGTATATGAACTAATCTCACTCAAGGTATTATTACTAGCATATGTAGGAGAAGGATAAGAAGTGAATTCACAGAAGTTAATTCTTCCACGACTATCTTAAATTTCTTCTTTGCATAGTTATCGTCCCTTCTTACTTTCCTTCTTCTTCCTTTTAACACCTATTGTTGTTATTTGTTGTGTAATGGCTGTAATTAGTGTAACATAGAATAACTCCTATTAGTTATCGGTTGGACTCCATCCACAGCATTCACGGTGGAGAATTATGTAAGCAGACATCCCACAAAAGACTTCACTCATGACCCCAGTCAAACCTCTGCTCTCAGCCTTCCCCTTCTCTGAATCCCCCAACTCCATGTTTATGATTAATTTCCATTTTCAGCCTGTCTTTTAAATCGATACAGGGGTTTTTATCATGAATTTAAGAACACTGTCTCCTTTAGAAGACAACAAACATATCCTTTCTCCTACCCATGTCCTCCTTGACCCAAGCGAAAGCCTCTCATATTCTAACACTAACACCTTATTACAACAGACAAAATCACAGAATGTCCGAGGAAAAACTCATAGTTTACAGAACTCTAAGTAGAGGAAAATTGAAGACAATATCAGCTTATTTTGTTTAAGAAAAAAAATTGCTTTGAGTGGCAATTCGAGCTGCAAATAAGAATTTTGAAAAGTTTTCCCATCAGATTTGAGTTATGGTTGCAGTTTTCATGAACTATTCTTTATTTAAAAGCCAGTCTGATTTCATCTGCTATAATGTCAGCAGAGGATAATCTTCTAGAGATTCACCTATCTCTTCTCTACTATTTTAATTTTGTGCAAGTCATTTTATCTTTCTAAACAAGTAAAATATAATTATTAAACTATTGTGGTTTTTATTTGTTAAAAAAGGAACAAAACCCTCCCACATAGAAATGACATAGGATCTGCCTTTATAAGGATCATATTTAGCACATTGTCCAGATACTTAGGTACAACTTTTGGACTTTGTGTTGTTGTTGTTCTTAATATTTTAGATTTATTTTCCTATCTTACTGGACATTTTTGTCTTATTACCGAAACTTCAAAAGCAACATTATCAGAGAAAATTATAATCGCCAGTCTTTTCAAAATGGAAATGTGTTATTTTCATTTAAATTCTTAACATGTCCTCCTGAAATTTCTAAATAGGCAGACGTGAACAACTATTAATGAACACCACTACCACCAAATCTCCTAAGGGAATCATAACTTTTTATTTATTTATTTATTTATTTATTTTTGAGAAAGAGTGTCACTATGTCACCCCTGGTAGAGTGCCATGGCATCAGAACTCACAGCAACCTCAAACTCTTGGGCTTCAACAATTCTCTTGCCTCAGCCTCCCAAGTAGCTGGGCCTACAGGCACCCACTACAATGCCCAGCTATTTTTTTGTTGCAGTTGCAATTGTTGTTTAGTTTAGATCTAGGCCAGGTTCAAACCCACCAGCCTGGGTGTATGTGGCCGGTGCCAAAACCACTGTGCTTCGGGCACCACCCTAATAACTTTTTAAAAGGTCTTAGTGCCTCATATGTAATTCAGGTGTTTCATTCATATCTCAGAGAAGTGTCAAACAATATCCACTTAGCCTTATGTGTATGGTACTATGTTACACATAATGTGAGGGAGCTACCCCAGAAGTGTAAGTTATTTGAAGGCAGCCACCAAAACTTCCTCCCTCTGCCTGAGTGCTCTGTTATTAGGAGCAAAAACTTATCATTGTCCGCCCCATGTGCCCCCACTGGAAAAGCCTCCATCAAGTCCTATTATAGGTGCTAGACTTTATTTGGATATCAATGAAAGTTTGTAGAGACAAAGGAGCTGGCTTGATTTCCCTGTGACCGCATTCATTCTAATTTTAAGATGCCAGGTCATGTCTTCCCATCACACTCTTCCCTAATACTAAGTTGTAGAAAGCCACAGGGCCAAGATAATTATTAAAGGCCAATTCTAGGACGTGTTTCCAGCTCATGTTCATCTCCACTCAGTACCCAGTAGCTGCCTACATAACCTACTCACCATCTTCTACCTTTTTTTTTTTTTTTTTTAATTAAATCATAGCTGTGTACATTGACATGATCATGGGGCATCATACACTAGCTTCACAGACCATTTGACACATTTTTATCACAATAGTTAACATAGCCTTCCTGGCATTTCCCCAGTTACCATGCCAAGACATTTACATTCCACATTTACTAAGTTTCACATATACCCTTGTAAGATGTCCCACAGGTGTAATTCCACCAGTACCCCTCCCTCCACCAAACTCCTCCCTTCCTCCTCTCCCTTTTCCCCTTTCCCCTATTCTTAGGTTGTAACTGGGTTATAGCTTTCATGTGAAAGCCCTAAATTAGTTTCATAGTAGGGCTGAGTACATTGGGTACTTTTTCTTCCATTCTTGAGATACTTTACTAAGAAGATGCTCCAGCTCCATCCATGTAAACATGAAAGAGGTAAAGTCTCCACCTTTCTTTATTTTTTATTTTTTATTTTTAATTAATTTATTTTATTTTATTTTGTATTTATTTATTTATTAATTTATTATAATTTTTTTTTTATTAAATCATAGCGGCGTACATTGATATAACCATGGGGCATCATACACTAGCTTCATAGACCATTTGACACATTTTCATCCCAATAGTCAACATAGCCTTCCTGGCATTTTCCTAGTTACCATAGCATGACATTTACATTTCACATTTGCTGAGTTTCACCCTTACTTGTAAGATGCCCCGTAGGTGTGATTCCACCAATACCCCTCCCTCCACCCCCGTCCCCCTCCCTCTTCTCCCTTTACCCCTTTTCCCTATTCTTAGGTTGTAACTGGGTTATAGCTTTCACCTGAAAGCCCTAAATTAGTTTCATAGTAAGGCTGAGTACATTGGGTACTTTTTCTTCCATTCTTGAGATACTTTACTAAGAAGGATATGTTCCAACTCCATCCATGTAAACATGAAAGAGGTAAAGTCTCCATCTTTCTTTA
>CAUYPK010080032.1:0-16890 GCA_963574355.1 Loris lydekkerianus | reverse complement strand
CACAGGTTCCTACCAAATTGTCTCAGGCAGTGAAAACCCTGCCTAACAGAGAGGGATTCAATGGTCTCCAACAGCACAACTGGAGGCAGGGATCCCCACTCCCATCCACAAGACTCAGTCCACACTGTTGTCTGCTTCTCTGCTCACAGGTCCAGCTGGAGCCAGGGGCCATGCCTCCTCCTGAGAGTTTGTGATTTTTTTCTGCTTCTTGTTGTTTTTCTTATTCTTGCCGATTTGTTGACAAATTCTGGAAATATTATGTTTCCTCAATGTGGAACCCATGAGTTAGTTACCCATGGGTCAGTATAACTTAATGTCAGCCAATGATTATTCACCAAAAGGAATCTATGTGATACTACATGCTTAAAACAACATCAGTCAGTTTATAAGATAGCCTTAGCTTTCATTTATTCCTTGCATAGGACATCTCAGTCATCCAGAGGTCAATTATTGGGCCCTTCTTTCTCAGGTCTTTCTTGGGCATGTACATAATGTTCCAAACATGTGAAACATTTTCAAGCTTCAAGAATATGTCAGAGTTTTTCAAGGCTCTCTATGGATGTCTATTTAGTCAGGACTTCCATTTAAATTTCTGAACCTGAATTCATGGCCTAATTCAGTGGTGCTGTTGCCAGCATATTGGCACTGTTTTAGCCACCTAGTGGTAGGGCTCTGTTTTTAATGAGCTGAGTGAGATGTGTCCAAACAAATAGTGATAGCATCCTGAGAATAGAGATTGTTTTTTCCAACCATTTCAGATAAAATATTGACTATGCTTAGAAGATAGTGGTTTTAATATAAGATCAAATGATTTTAAACCTATCATTTGGCTAGGTATTTTTTTTCTAACCATTTCAGACAAAATATTGACTATGCTCAGACAATAGTGCTTTTAATAGGAAATCAAATGATGTCAAACCTATCAGTTGGCTGCAATACTATTAGCTTTTCATGGAAACCTTGCCAATGAACTGGGAAAAGAGATGGAAACAACCTCTGATTAAAAAATAGTGGCTGTGATTAATTCTCAGTGTTCTGAAATCATTAATTTTAGTTGTTTGCCAGTGTTTTTCTTGTTTTTTTTTTTTCAAGAATGAGTTCATGGAGTTGCTCATTCTGCTATTCCAGAAGTCAATCTCCTATCATTGACACACATAATTATTCTAATTTCTTATTCTTCCAATTTATCATCAATACAAAACTCACAACTTTCCAAAGGAAATCAACATAATACAGACTTTTTACAACACTTCACACACAATGTCCACCATGCAATTAAAATGTTCCTAGACATGTGAAGAAGCATTAAAAAAGAAGGTAACAAAAGACACTAAGTCATTTTAAGATATCTGTATTTACATGCCATAATTGACATTTTAATTTGAATCACACAGATTATTATAAAAATTTAACTTCTTGATTAACTTCATAGTCCTGGGTTATTTTTATAACTAATGAAATATAACGATAATTTTGAGAACTGGTGTGTAACCTTTTTTGGATCAAAATGCAATAAAAACTTACATTTTTTTACATTTATAAAAAAATTTCCAAAAAGTGTGGGTAGGTTTCTAGTGACTCACCCAATAATGCTGACTTTTCTTCTTTTGCAATAAAACTTTTTAGAGTTGCTACAAGTATTCTAACTTACCAAATACCTCGTACACTTCTTCTCTACTGCCATTGCAAAGACTCCTGACATGGCAAACTGGAAACAAAGATCACATTTATTAATACCCAATCATTATGTTTTTATAGACACTTAAAAAGTAAGAGAGTTCTGGAATGCTGTAACATGAAGAATATCATTTTAGTTTGTTAGTAGGACCATTGAGATAATCATCCAGGAAATAATTCAAGGTATTTCCATTACAGATATGGGCTAAAGCCATAAAAATCTCTGGCTGCTAACATAAAATATGCATTGAAAATGGAATTTAAGGACTTCTTAAAGTGACTTTACTGGAAAGGGAGTGTCAAATTTTACTTAGTTTTTGTCTACCATAATTTATTAAGCCCATAAGGTGAATTACAAAAAAAGTACCCAATTAATTAATTCAGTACTAGACAATTTTGTATCTTGATTATTTCAGATAAAAATACTTTTAGTACAATATTAAAATATTAATATTTATAGAAACTATCAGAAAACACTCGTTTTATTTTACATATTTAAATCTAAGAATCACAATGTCTTCCATGAGTAGTTTGTTCTGAGACCTTCCATCATTTTCTAACTTTTGCTAGAAAGATGGTAGTTATGGTGTATTAGAAATTTATTTTTCTCATTGGTATGACTTTTATGGAAGCATAAAAATTTCCCACAATATTAAAAAATGAACTATTCAGTTAGTAGTAGGTGAGAGGAATGTTTTTTCCCAAGAAGAATGGGGACACTAACACTTTGATATTAAGTAGTACTTTGAAGTCAGAAGGATCTGAATTTGAGTTCTCTGCATTTTGCTTTCTCTGTGGCTTAGGAAAAATTCTTAACCAATTGTTTAGTTTTGCCTTTTCAATGGTATAATTTGAATTTACATTCTACCTCATTTTGTTATTGTGATAGTGTTATAATAGTTACATATAAAGTTATGTGCTAAATTATTTGTGTTTAACTTGTTTCTACCATTACCATCTAAGGCTTTGAATTCTTTTCCTAGTTAAATTGGCCATGAAGAAGATCAAGCAATATTTAGAAGGCAGAAAGGTATCAAAAACTATTACTCTTAGAAGATCACAGTGATAAAGTATGGCAACTGTGTCTTTCTTTTCTTTCTCTTCTCTGTTCTATTTCCACTTTGTTTTTCAGAGATGGAAGTTCTAAGATTTCTCCATGACCTTCCCTTTGGAACCCCATCCTGATGGCCAGGAAGCCATGTATTCTGATATTGAATTATGATTTCAAGTTGTCTACCCATGCTAGTGCCTTAGGTCAGAGCATGTAGTGACTGTATTTACGATTTCCAACTCTCCTTTCCAAATCTTCTCTTTTCTAGGAACACACATTCATGTAGGCTCTAATTCGCATATTCATTTCTGTATTCTCTTAACCCTTGTATCCTTTACAAAACTCTGAACTGAAACAATCACTTTATCACAGGGCCCCAAATTTGTACAAATGGAAAATATTATTAATTTTTATTAGTTTCTACTGTATTCTCTACTTCCACATACTTGAGATTTTTCCTAGAACTTTGAAATGATTGTTTATTTTTTCTTAGCTATTTATCTTAGACAGTCTACGTATTAGCTTTTTTTTCTCAGCATCCTGAACTCCCACCACTTGAGTCCTTGTTCCAGAAGAACCTTCCAGAAAATCAAAACATAACACAAAGTCATGAAAAAGACAATTCCTTCCCCTTTCCCTGAAGATGGGGGAATAGAGGATTTCCCAGTGTGCTTCACCTATTTGGATGGAACAAAATAGTGTGTAGAGAATCACACTGTGAACTTTTACTCAAGAAGAAACAGAAATTGAATAGAAAAATAAAGGACACTTCAGATCCCAGGGAAGAGAATGTGACAGGCAGCCCATGTGGCAGGATCTGGCTGCGAACTGTGAGTTAAACCCCAATATGAGAGAGAAGGAGAGATTGTGCCTCTGTTATCCACTTTTCTGTTCTTTCTTTCTTTCCATTTTTTTAAAAAATTAAATCATAGCTGTGTACATTAATGCAATCATGGGGTACAATGTGCTGGTTTTATATATAATTTGAAATATTTTCATCAAACTGGTTAACATAACCGTCACCGCATTTTCTTACTTATTGTGTTAAGACATTTATGTTCTACACTTAGTAAATTTTACATGTATCCTTGTAAAATGCACTGTAGGTGTGGTACCACCAAAAATCCTCCCCCATGCATCCTCCCCCCTCAGCTCCCCTCTGTCTGCGTTCTTCTTGGGCTATAATTAGATTATAGCTTTCATAACTTATGAAACTATAGGTTTCATAGTAGGGCTGAGTACATTGGATACTTTTTCTTCCATTCTTGAGATACTTTGTTAAGAAGAATATGTTCCAGCTCCATCCATGTGAACATGAAAGAGGTAAAGTCTCCATCTTTTTAAAGGCTGCATAATATTCCATGGTGTACATATACTACAATTTATTAATCCATTCATGGGCCGATGGGCATTTGGTCTTCTTCCATGACTTAGCAATTATGAATTTGGCTGCAATAAACATTCTGGTGCAAATATCTTTGTTATAAAGTCATTCTTGATCTTCTGGATAATATACCTAGTAGAATTATAGGATCAAATGGAAGGTTTATTTTTATATCCCTAAGTGATCTCCAAAGTCTTTCCAAAAGGAACAAATTAGTTTGCATTCCCATCAGCAGTGCAGAAGTGTTCCCTTTTCTGTTCCATACATCTACCTTTCTGTTTTTGTGCGAGTACCATGCTGTTTTGATCACTACCAATTTATAGTATAGTCTGAGGTCTGGTAGCGTGATTCCTCCTGCTTTGTTTTTATTGGGATTTTGTGATGTGGGCTAATCTTACTGGAGTTAGATGATATCTCAAAGTGGTTTTGATTTGCATTTCTCTGATGATTAAGGATGATGAGCATTTTTTCATGTGTCTGTAGGCCGTGTGCCTGTCTTCTTCAGAGAAGTTTCACTTCAAGTCCCTTGCCCACCCTGAGATGGGATCACTTGTTCTTTTCTGGCTAATATGTTTGAGTTCTCTGTGGATTCTGGTTATTAAACCTTTGTCAGAGACATAATCTACAAATATCTTCTCCCATTCTGAGGACTGTTGGCTTGCTTTACTTACTGTGTTCTTGGCTGTGCAGAAGTTTTTTTCATTTGATCAGATCTTAGTAATGTAGTTTTTATGCTGCTTCAACTGTCCCGGGGGTCCTCCTCATAATATATTCGCCCAGACTGATTTCTTTAAGAGTTTTCCCTGCATTTTCTTCTAGTATTTTTATAGCTTCATGTCTTAAGTTTAAATCTTTAATACAGTGAGAGTCTATCTTAGTTAATGGTGAAAGGTGTGGATCCAGTTTCAATCTTCTACAGGTCGCCAGCCAGTTTATCCAGCACCATTTGTTAAATAGGGAATCTTTTCCCCACTGAATGTTTTTAATTGGGTCATCAAAGATCAAATAACAGTAAGGGTATGGGTTCATCTCTTGGTTCTATATTCTGTTCCATACGTCCACCTCTCTGGTTTTGTGGTAGTCCCATGGTGTTTTGATCACTATCGATTTATAGTATAGTCTGAGGTCTGGTATTGTGATTCCTCCTGCTTTGTTTTTATTTCTGAGTGATGTCTTGGCTATTTGAGGTTTTCTCTGATTCCATATAAAATGAAGTATTTTTTTGAGATCTTTAAAGTATGACAGTGGAGCTTTAATGGGGATTGCATTAAAATTTTATATTGCTTAGGGTAGTATGGGCATTTTAACAATGTTGATTCTTCCCAGCCATGAGAATGGTATGTTTTTCCATTTGTTAACATCTTCAGTTATTTCTTTTCTTAGAGTTTCATAGTTGTCTTTATAGAGATATTTCACGTCCTTTGTTAGGTAAATTCCAAAATATTCCATCTTCTTTGGCACTACTATGAATGGAATAGAATCCTTGACTGTTTTTTAAGCTTGACTATGTTGATATATATAACGGCTACAGATTTATGAGTGTTGATTTTGTAACCTGAGACACTGCTGTGTTCCTTGATCACTTCTAGGAGTTTTGTAGTAGAATCCCTGGTGTTTTTGAGATATACAATCATATCATCTGCGAAGAGTGAAAGTTTGATCTCCTCTGACCCTATATGAATACCCTTGATTGCCTTTTCTTGCCTAATTATGATGGTTAAGACTTCCATTTACAATGTTGAAAAACAGTGGAGACAATGGGCAACCTTGCCTGATTCCTGATCTGAGTAGAAATTATTTCAATTTAACTTCATTCAATATATTGGCTGTGGGTTTGCTGTAGATGGTTTCTATCAGTTTAAGAAATGTCCTTTCTATACCAATTTTTTCCAGTGTTCTGATGATGAAAGGATGCTGGATATTATCAAAAGCTTTTTCTGAGATAGAAAAATTGAGAGAATTATAAGGTCTTTGCTTTTTATTTTGTTTATGTGATGAAGTATATTTAGAGATATTTTTGTATATTTATAGATTCATGTAGCCTTGTGACCTAAGATGAGATCAATTTTGAAATATGTTCCATCGGTTGATGAGAAGGATGTTTATTCAGTTTTGTTAGGATGTTTATTCAGTTTTGTTCTATAGATGTCTGTTAAATCCAATTGTTGAATGGATAAGTTTACGTCTAAAATTCCTTTGCTGAGTTTCTTATTGGAGAATCTATCCAATACTACCAAAGGAATGTTAAAATCTCTGACTATTATGGTGCTGGAAGAAATCAAGTTGCTCATGTCTGTTAGAGTTTCTGTCATAAATTGAGGCACATTCTGGTTGGGTGAATAAATTTTAATAATTGAAGTCTCATCATGTTGAGTGTTACCTTTAAAAAATACGAAGTGACCATCCTTATCTTTCCTTACTTTTTCTGGTTTAAAGCCTATTGTATCTGTGAATAAAATTGCAATACTTGATTTTTTCTGATTTCCATTTGCCTGAAATATAGATGACCATCCCTTCACCCTGAGTCTATATTAATCTTTTAAGGTAAGATGAGATTCTTGTATGCAGCAGATGTCTGGCCTGAGTTTTGTATCCAGTCAGTCAACCTGTGCCTCTTTAGAGGACAATTTAAACCATTCACATTAATTGAGAGTATTGATAAACCTGGTAGAATTTTGGGTATCGAGGTTTTTGAAAGTCCAGTGGACATTTTTAATCCTTTCACCACTGTGGAAGTTGGAATTTTATCAAAAGTGTCTGAATGAATTTACTTAGGTGTTAGAGATTGCACTGGTCATTATGGAGGATAGGTCTGAGAATATCCTGGAGAGCTGGTTTAGTTATGGCAAATTTCTTCAACATGTGAATGTTATCAAAGTCTTTAATTTGTCCATCATAAATGAAACTCAGTTTTGCTGGGTACAGGATCCTGGGTTGAAGGTTATTTTGGTTCAGGAGATTAAAAGTTGATGACCATCCTTTTCTAGTTTGAAAGGTTTCAGCAGAGAGATCTGTAATCATTCTAATATTCTTCCCCTTGTAGGTTATGGTTTTGTTACATCTGGCTGCTTGCAGGATTTTTTTTCATATTAACTTTGGTTAAGTTAATTATCATGTGTCTGAGAGATGTATTATTTGGGTTGAGTCATGCCGGGGTTCTGAAACTGTCTGCTATCTGAATTTCAGAATCTCTTGGCATGTCTGGGGGCATTATCCTTAATATCTCATGAAGTAGGGCATCTTTGCCTTTTGAAGCTGCCTCATTGCCTTCAGGAATTCCTATAAGGTGAATAGTAGGTTTCTTTGAATTATCCTAGAGCTCTATGAGAGAATGATCTATTTTTGCTCTCCACTTCTCTTCCTATTTGAGTGTGTTGGAGCATCCAAAAGCTTTGTCTTCAATGTCAGAAATCCTTTCTTCTGCATGGTCCATTCTGTTACTGAGGAATTCTACTGTATTTCTCAGATCTTTGAGGGCTGCAATTTCTTGTCTCAATGTGTCAAAATCTTTGCTAGTTTTGTCTTTTAATTCACTGAATTCTTTTTATTTTTTTCTTTCTTTCTTCTTTCTTTCTTTCTTTCTTTTTTTTTTTTGAGACAGAGCCTTAAACTCTCACCCTTGGTAGAGTGCTGTGGCATCATAGCTCACAGCAACCTTCAATTCCTGGGCTCAAGAAATTCTCCTGCCTCCACCTCCCAAGTAGCTGGGTTACAGGCACCTGCCACAATGCCTGGCTATTTTTTTGGTTGCAGCCATCATTGTTGTTTGGTGGGCCTGGGGTGGATTTGAACCCACCAGCTCAGATGTATGTGGCTGGCACCTTAGCCACTTGAGCCACTGGTGCCGAACCAATTCATTGAATTCTTGAGACCACTTTTGAAATGCTCCTTGAATTTCTAATTCCAACTTTCCTCCCATCTATTAATCTTATTTGCTATCCAAATTCTGAATTCGATTTCTGACATCTCAGCCATTTGTTCATGGATGGAATCTTCTGTTGTGTCTGCCATGTTGCTCCTTGGGGGAATTGATCTACTCTGATTATTCATGTTGGTGGAATTTACTGATGACTCTGCCCCATGATTATTTTACACATTTGGCTAGGTGATCAGATAAGGTGAAGTTGGGTTGGGGGCTACTGGAGTCGTGGTTAACCAGCCCTTTGCCCAAGAGCTCAGACTGGTGCCTGTACCTTTTGCCCTAGAGCTTTGCCAAGGACCTGTACAGTGCTATGGCCTGAGGCACTGGTGACCTGCTTGGTGTGGTGGGTCTAAGTGGCTCTGTCTTGTTTTCAGCTGGTCTCTGTCCAATCCTAGTGAATCAGTAACTCTGGGTTCAAGTCTCAGCTATGGAGAAATACCAGCAATGAAGTCACCCCACCCCCCATGGGCAACAACTAGAAAAAGAAAATCAAACCTTCCCACAACTACACACCCAGGGTACCCCTTTGGATATTTCAGGTGATTGGCCCTGTTCAAGAGATCCAAATCAATTGTCTCAGTCAGCACCCAGTCTCAAGTAGGAGAATTCCAAAGGTCTCCACCAACTAGATAGCAGGGTTCTGCTGGCAACTCAAGAATGACTTGCTCTGGTATTCCATGGAATCAGAAGGACCCACCCAGCAAATGAATTAGTCTGAGAAGGTTGATGCCTCCTTCCTTTCCTTGCACCTCTGTCACACCCAGCCACTGGTAACCCAGTAGGGCTGTGACCCAGATCCCTCCAATGAGCAGATGCTTCAGGGGTTTGCACCTGCCTGCGTCACAGGGAGATCTATGTCTCCTTGACCAGGCCACCTCACTCTGCCAGAAGCTGGCAGGGGGAGCTGAAGCCTGGCATCCTGGGGTGCTTAATGGAAGCTGGGGTGGTTCACTCACTTCCAGCCCTGCCCCTGATTGTTGTTGTTGCCACTTATATTCTGTGCGAATTTATGTTTCTGGCCCAGCTATATTCCCCTGTGGGCCAGGCACTGTTTGAGTTCACAGAAACTGAGACTCAGCCAACCCTGTACCCCTGCCCAGAGCTGGCATCTCTGTCTCTACTGCAGTCTGTGTTGGGGTGGGTGTGGTTAGAGCTCACACTCAGCTCTCAGTTCCTGCCTCTCCCTGGGCTGGTGCTCACACACAGCTCTTAGCTCCTGCCTCTACCTGGGCTGGTGCTGTTGTCCTGCCAGCTTTTGTCTCAGCTATGATCCCCTAAGGGCTGGGTGCATTTTAGGCTCACTAAAGCAGCACTTTTGACTGGGAGTATGCTGTCTCTGTGTTCCTATTCTAGTCCCTGTCCTGCTCTGCCCCGCCCAGGCAGGTGCTTCTTCAGGCATACCCTTTGCTCACGGGACCTGCATTTCCATCCTAGATCTGTTCCACCAGTGGATGCCACCAGAGTAGAGGCCCAGCTTTCTCTGGTTTCCAAGAGAGGCAGGAGTGTCTCTCTAAAAATTCCCAGGGGTGTGAGCCTCATTGTTCCCACCACTGCTGCTGCTGCTCTGTGCCATGGGCACTGCGTCTCCCTGTCCCGTATGGCTCCCTTGGTCCATAGTCCTCTCTTGACACCCATGCCACAGAATCAGCACAGACCTGCAACAGCCCATGCCTTGTTCACACCTCTCAAGAAAATGCCCAAGAATCTGGACTCCATGGAGGACAGGATTTCAGACCTTGGGGTGAGAGTGGAGGTGAGTGCTGGGAGTTCAGGATTGCAGGTAGAGAATACATACAGTTTTATGCCTGGTAGGAGAGTGCCATGGCACACTAGCATTTCCTCTCTAGGGAAGGAGTTCCTGTTTTTAGAGTCTCTCTTGTGGGATAAAATAGGAGGAGATCTGAACTCTGCTCGCTTGTTTGTAGAAAGTATACTGTGAGCCGTTCTCATTTGGGAGGGGACTCCCATCCCCTTGGCGATGAATTTTGTACCTATTGTTTGTTTCCTTGGGGTTGCAGCTCATCTCAACAGGGTTGATGTGAGTTCTTCAACCTTCTCTCTTGGCTCAGCTCCAAATCATCAGCTTACTTGCTAAACTTCTGTCCTTTAACTCTCCTTCTGGATAGAAGCCTGTGTGGAAAGTTGTCTCCAGTTGACCATCTTGCCTCTGCCTTCCTGTGATCCACTTTTCAACTGGAAAGCATTCTACCCAGGCCAAGTGAGAGCACCTGGCCCCTTCCAATCCCGGGGGTTAACATAGGGAGAGGCTGGGAGACTGTGAGAAGGAAAGGCCCAGGGAAGTGTTCCAGGCATTTCCCCAGACCCCAGACTGAATAGAAAGATGCCATTCCCAATCTTGGCTCACACCAAGCTAGGTGGAATTTGCCAACCTAGCAGTGGCAGCCACCAGGGACGTTACATATTTCCAGGCTGTGGGTTGGAGTTCTGAGTCTGGAGTAGGGGAGTGGCCCCCAAGGACAGAACTGAGAGGTGAATGTGAAATGCCCTTCAGCCATGGTCCCTGGAATTGGCCTCTCCCCATATATGGGACAAGAGTGAGAGGGTATTTCCTGGTGAGCTGTTGTTTTGCCAGGTAGTAATTTTTAGTTCTGGATGGCTTTGTAATCTAAAGCCTGTCTGTGTGTGACTTTTCTGAGTGACCCAACTCTCCTTTGGTCAGGATGGAATTGTGAGCCCTTCCAGTTTTAAGGAGTGAGGGGATTGTGGGTCCCAAACCTGCTCACTTAGACTAGATATTTGGGTTGTCCCTTTCTTACCACGCAGAGAATTGGTACACTGGTGGTTTCTCAGTTTACTTCCATAATTTCAGACATTTGGTGACTTTCAACTGGACTCCTGGCATGGCTGGTGCCTGTTTCTGCTGACTCAAGTGTGGACTTGCCTAGTGCATCTTTGCCCACTCTGTCCCCCTCAAGCTGAGAAAGGAACCCAAACCAATAAGTATTCTATGGCACAGCTAAGCCCTTCTGGTTCTGAAGAGTGAGAGTGAGGCAGCTTCCACATCTGCTTGCCTGGACTACATGCTTGAGTGGCACTTCCCTTCCCACATGGGGAATTTGGTTCAGTGGTAATTTGTCTGCTCCTCATCCAGGCCTAATTTCAGACAGCTGGCAACTACTTTCTAGGTCCTTGTTAGAGTTGGTCCTTGTGCCTACTGTCTTTTTTTATTGTTTGGGATTCATTGAGGGTACAAAGAATTAGGTTATACTGATTGTATTTGTTAAATAAAGTCCCTCTTATAATTACCTGAGAAGAATGCCATACACCCTGAACCTCATACCCCTCCCTCTTTCCCTCTCCCTGATACCTTATTCTCCTACCTCACTCCTTGTATTAGATCATCTACTGCCTTCATATTCCTTGTGCCTACTGTTAAAGGACCTGAGTGTGTGATTGCCTGGCATAGATCTGCCTGACTTCAACCTCCCTCAGAGGCTGAATGTGAAACAAAAAATCACTGGAGTGTCTCATAACCCAGCCCATTTCTCGAAACACTGGAAAGCTTCACTGGGTAAACAAAGATTAATAAACCCTACTGTTGTCACCACAGCCAGCTCTTACCATGTACTAGTCTGGAGCTCAATGTGCACAACCCAAAATCTATTAACACAAGTGCTCTTGGGAAGGAGATCAGCCTCTTGTGACTTCCAATATAGACACAAAAACAAATATCATCCAATCCTCTCAATAGATATAGAAAAAGCATTGATAAAATTCAGCATCCTTTTCTAACAAGAACACTTAAGAAAATAGGCATAGGTGGCACATTTCTTAAACTGATTGAAGCCATGTATGACAAAACCATAGCTAATACTTCATACTGAATGGAAGAAAACTAAAAGCTTTTCCACTTAGAACTGGAACCAGACAAGGAAGTCCTCTATTACCACTACTATTCAACATAGTTATAGAAATTCTAGGCAATGCAATCAGGCAAGAGGATCCAAATGGGGGCAGAGGAGGTCAAACTCTCGCTCTTTGCTGATGATATGATGTTAAATGTAGAAACCCCCAGAAAGTCAACCATAAAACTTCTGGAAGTGATCAGGAAATGCAGTAACATATCCGGGTATAAAATCAATGTTCACACATCAGTAGCTTTTATATATGCCAATAACAGCCAAGTTGAGAAGGAAATGAAGGACACAACTGCCTTCATAGTAGCTTCAAAGAAAATGAAATACCTGGGAATATATCTAACAAAAAAAGAGGTATAGGAGCACTACAAAGAGAATTATGAAAGCCTAAGGAGAGAAATAGTGGAAGACATTAAAAAATGGGAGAACATGCTATGCTGTTGGCTGGGAAGAATCAACATTGTTATAATGTCTATTCTACCCAAAGCAATCTACAGATTCAATGCAATGCCATTAAATATCAATGACATACTTTGAAGATTTGGAAAAAATAGTTCTTCATTTGGTATGGAACCAGAAAAAACCCTGGAGAGTCAAGGCTATTCTTAGTAATAAAAACAAAGTTGGAGGCATCACTCTATCAGACTTTAGATTGTATTACAAGTCTACAGTGATCAAAACAGCATGGCTTTGGCACAAAAGTAGAGACATAGAGGTATGGAACAGAATAGAAAACCAAGAGATAAAACCAGTCTTGTAAAGCCTCTGATCTTTGAAAAATGAAACAAGAGCATACACTGGGGGAAAAGAATTCCCCATTCAACAAATGCTAGGAGAACTGGATAACTACATGTAAAAGACTGAAACTGAACCCATACCTTTTGCCACTTAAAAAAATTAATTCAAGATGGATAAAAGACTTAAATCTAAGGCACTAAGTGATAAAAATCCTAAAAGACAAAGTATGGGAAAAACTCTTGAGGCCTGGGGAAAGAGTTAATGAAGAAGGTTTCCATGGCAATTACAACAACAAAAATAAACAAATGGAACTTAATTAACCTGAAAAGTTTCTGCACATATAAGGACACAACAATTGAAGCAAAAAGACAACCTTCAGAATGGTAAAAGATATTTTCATATTATGAATCTGACAAAAGGTTGAGAAGTAGAATCCACCTATAACTCTAATCAACAAAAAGAGCATACAATCCTGTCTACCACTGGCAAGAGATATGAACAGAACCTTCTCTGAGGAAGACAGACTAATGGGTAAGAAACATTTGAAAAAATGCTCATTGTCCCTAATCATCAAAGAAATGCAAATTAAAACCACTCTGAGATATCAACTAACCCTAATTAAAGTAGCCTATATCTAACAGTCTTAAAGCTGCAGATGCTGGCATGGATGTGGAGAGAATGGAACACTTTTACACTGTTGGTGGGACTGCAAATGAATACAACTTTTTTAGAAGGAAGTATGGAGAAAACTTAAAGAATTCAAATTAGACTTCTCATTTGATCCTGCAATCCCACTTCTAGGTGTCTATCCAGAAGAAAAAAAAATCATTTTATCATAAGGACATTTGCACTGGATCGTTTATCACAGCTAAATTTACAATCACCAAAATATGGAAATATCCTAAATGCCCACCAACCTGGGAATGAATTAACAGCCTGAGGTATATATATACCATGGAATATTATTCAGACATTAAAAAAGATGGAGACTTTACATCTTTTGTATTAACCTGGATGAAGTTGAAACATTCTTCTTAGTAAAAGTATCACAAGAATGGAGAAGGAAATATCCAATGTACTCAGTACTAATATGAAGCCAGTAGATGATTTAATACATGCCCAAAGAAGAGAAAAATCTCAATTCAAGGTGGGAGGTGGGAGATTGACTGAGTAGGAAGAGGGGAGAGGGGAGGGAGATGGGTCTGCTCCCACTTAATAGGCAGAATGTAAGGATTTATGATACACCTCTTGGGGGCTGACACAATTATAAGAGTGACTCTACCTAACACATGCAAACATTATAACGTAATTTTTTGTA
This sequence comes from Loris lydekkerianus, assembly GCA_963574355.1. Taxonomy (NCBI): domain Eukaryota; kingdom Metazoa; phylum Chordata; class Mammalia; order Primates; family Lorisidae; genus Loris; species Loris lydekkerianus. Next base: position 2,922 of record CAUYPK010080032.1, on the reverse strand, counting down.
CCTTAACACTAACCTGAAACAGTAATAAGAAAGGATGTTAAACAAATATCTCACACTCAGTATGTTCAAAGCAAACTAATTGTCTTCTTCTGTAAATCAATTTGATTAATGATCTTCCCTGTATCAGTATTTACAGGGAAGTATCAAATCATACCTTCTGTTAAGTTTAAACCCACACTTGGGCATTATCTTTAATTTCTTTCACACTCCACACCCAAACAGGATATTCAATTGGTATCCCTAAAATCTAAAATGATTACTTTTACCACCTTCACTCCACTTCTTACCAACCTTGTTGAAGTCTTACTTCAATTTCTTCTTCTTCTTCTTTTTTTTGTATGAAAGGTTTTTTCTGCAGTACCAAGGAGGGGAGAAAAGAGAGAGGGCAGGGGGAGAAAAGAGAGAGAAAGGAAAGGGAGAGAGGGAAAGGGGGAGAGAGGAGAGACCAAGAGAGACAGGAAAAGAGAGGAAAAGAGAGGAGGAGAGAGGAGGGGAGAGAGACCTTACCTCAATTTCTTAAGAAGCTTTCTAAAAGGACTCTTTGGCCGCCTTCATTCTTTTCTCAACTCAGCTGTGAAAGTGATACTCTTAAGCCAGACTATAACAAGCTCTGTTCATGAAACAGTATAATAACTCCAATTTCACCAATAATAAAAGCCAAAATCCTTACAGTGGCTTACGAAGCCCTAAGTTATCAGGCTCCTCATTTTTCTGACCTTCTCTACTACTATTGCTTTGTCTCACTTTGCTCCAAATACACTGGCCACACTTTTCTAGGCACACTCCAGGTGCATCAGACATGAAAGACTTGGTTCTGGTTGTTTCTTGTCCTGGAACGTTCATTCCCCCTATCTCTGTGCAGCCTAAACCATAACTTTTTCAAGTCTTTGCTGTCATGTCACTTTGGTAGTTGGAACTGCTGGTCACAGATTTTTATTTCAGGTAATGATAATATCTTGTTACATTCTTACATGGTCTCATGGTGGTTGCTTTATGCTTCCTGCCTCCTTAATTTGGAAGTTGACTATTTTATTTGTATTGGCTGAGATTTTGACATGCAAAGACATGAACTGTTCTTGGGTGATTAGATTTGTCCTCTTGTGTTTCCGCCTTTCATATGCTTCTAGTAACCACTAGTCCAGGCGTCCTCAAACTTTTTAAACTGGAGGACAGTTCACTGTCCCTCAGACCATTGGAGGGCTGGACTATAGTTAAAAAACAAACAAACAAACAAAAAACTATGAACAAATTCCTATGTACACTGCACATATCTTATTTTGAAGTAAAAAACCAAAATGGGAACAAATACAATCACACCACCTCATGTGGCCCGCGGGTCTAAGGAGAATAAGAAATATGTGAGGATTGAAGCCAAGTCTGCCTAGTTCTAGCCTAGATCAGCTGAATCTCTGTCACCTCTGCATGGGTAGAAATAAATGCTTACAGTTGTATGTCACTGGGTTTTATGGTGGTTTGTTATATAACAATAGATTAGTAATAGTCTTTTTTTTTTTAGGGAGTTCTAACTCAATTATCCAGTTTTAAATGATAACACATCTCTTGCCCACTTTCCCAGAAATTTTAGTTTCCCTTAATCTTTTCTTTTTGAAAATGGGACTTAATGTTTACTTTATATTATTTTTAAATTTTAGATTAATATGAGTATATAGGTGATTAGTTTAGTTTCCCTTAATCTACTCTCTTTATTTTATTCTTCTGTACCCTTACCATCTTTTTCTCACACTACCCCCTATTAGACAAAAAGCTCCCTAAGGACTAGGATCTTTGTTTCCTTTTTTTTTTTTTTTCTGTTGTGTCTCAGGTACCTAAAAAAGTGCCTACCTGTGTTTATTGAGTATTTATTGAATACTTGATAAACCCTGTTTGAGTAACCAAACTTCAAATGGATATTGTAATGACTTTTACTCAGGATTTTGTCAAGGACAATGGCTCATCACCCATTATAAGATTCTTCTTTTGGAATATCCTCCTTTAAGGACAATGGCACATTACTTGCCATACTTTCAGACACAAATAGAATTTACTTTAGAAATTTGTGTTCAATTATATCCCATTCTTTTTGGATTAATAGAACATAAACATTTCATTTTTTTCCTACACATGTTCTCTATATCCCAATATTTCCCCAGCAATCATACGCTCCTATTTTTACTTGCCCACTGGCAAGATAAATGCCATATGAATAGTTAAATGGTCACCAACCATTTTAGGTTTTCCATTATTCCCCATATCCAAGTAGGATGTAATAAGTGGCCCTTTAACAGGATAGAATGTTAGGGGTAAGAATATGAAAGTTCTCTTATATTAATATGTTCTTTTTTAACAACTAGATGAAAGAATTGAGTTCCTTGAGAACCGAGACTGTGCATTATTCTAACTCTGGCACACTGCTTAGCTCAGAAGCAGTCATTAAATGTAATGAATAAATTAATGGACAATGAATCAGGGATTAGATTATTTACTCACATGCCAAGATCCCCAAAATGGGTATCCTGAAAATGCTGTAAGAGGAAGATACACTTTTCCAAATGCTGCAGTTTGAAAGGCAACCAAATACAACCAGAGTACTCCTATGCTGAGAGTCATCAAGCCAGTCATTATTTGTACAACCTAGAAGAAAAGAACACCATCATTACTCTTTTAGTTTAACCTTTGAAAGGGATACAAGGGATACATTCCAAGAAAAAAGCAAGATGGAGAAGTATCACAGCCCACTGCTGCTACCACTTGTCAGGGCTTGGGACTGGCCAGGTCTTGAACAGGTTTAACTAGGTTCCCGACACAGACTGCTAAGTTAACTTGCTCAAGAACAATTTTTCTCTGGTGCCTGAGGGCTATCTACTTCTGCAGGGGATAGAGTCTTAGAGAGAGTAAAGCAGTCTTAGAATAGATAGATATTAG
>CAUYPK010080031.1:0-15785 GCA_963574355.1 Loris lydekkerianus | reverse complement strand
TTTTTTTTTTGTTGTTTTTTTTTTTTTGGTTTTTTTTTTTTTTTGTTTTTTTTTTTTTTGTTTTTTTTTTTTTTTCTTTTGTTTTGTTTGGTGTTGTTGGGGGGGGTTTTGGGGGGGGGGGTGGGTTGTGGGGGGGGGGTGGGGTTTTTGTTGGGGTGGGTAGGGTAGGGTGAAAAGAAAAGAAAAGAAAAGAAAAGAAAAGAAAAGAAAAGAAAAGAAAAGAAAGCAAACTATGTTTTCAAATATCCAATGCATTCTTGACGTGATATTAACACCACTGATTAATATTAAAGCCAAATCATTTTTCTATATTAATAACATGTACAATATTCAGAAGATAGAGATCCCCACTCCTAACAAGCCATTACATTTTCACCTTCGTGGAGAGGAAAAACACTTTTACTTTGAGGACAGGACAATGTAGCCACTAACATTCACCATCATTACATTTATGTCTCACAGTAAAAGAAAACTAGGTATCAGATTAACAGTTTTTTACTACAGATTTGCTATAATCTTTGGAGATTTCAAGGTCAAATCGCATAATTCACTCAAGTACCAAGAGATCCAAAGTTTCCCCCTTTGCTCTAATTTATTAACAGTCTCAATGGCAATTCTCAAGACCTCAAATTATTCCACCTCTAATACTTACCGCAATCATCCACTTTGAGACCAAAACTTCCTAATATTCCTATTCCTCTTTCCTTTATAAAGATTACCTAAACCTTACTGTTTCCTTCATTGAAACTTCTAACTCATCAACTATAACACTGTTTATCCACAACAAAGTTCCCTCCATACATATCTTGGAATCTAAGTGCACCCCCCAACTTTCCAACTACACCCCTTACACAGAAGTGAATCCCAAAAACATATATTCTCTACTCCTACATCACAGTAAAAATAATTCCACAAGAATTTCTTATCCCAATTTAAGGCTTTTAATACTATAAAATTCATGAATTCCAATCTCATTTGGGAACACAAAACTGTTCCTTTCACTTATCTCAGCTCACATCCATCACCAATAGCCCATAGCTATTCCAAAATTTGTAGCAGTCCTCAATTATTTCCTCTCAATATCTGGACTTCTCAGTACTTATATTTTTTGTCATTGAATGGAATAATCAGTTCAAACAGATACCATTTTGCAAATAATGACCAAAGTCTCTACGCTCACATATCGAAGTCCATGGCAATCTTGCATTCCTTAACTAAATAGTGGTTGGAGGGAAGAGAATGGAGATTGGGAAGAAATATCTTTTCTTCTATGTTCCGATTCCATCCTTTCTACCTTCTCATAAACCTGCATCTTCAATTTCTACCAACATTCTTGCTGCTCCTCCTTAATCAATAAACGTTTTATTATTCCACATACTTAACAAATCTTATTTTACTTGCCTCCTCCCTATATCACACTCTTTTCTTTCTCAGTGAAGCTCCTTAAACAATTACTCTACATTCTCTGTAATTATTTTATTTATCACTCACATTACAACATAATAATAATCTTGCTTCTAATCCTACCACAAAAACTTGAAAGTGTTTTTGAAAGTGTCATATCTGTGGTCAATAATTTTTTAATTATCAAATCAAACAGATCTTTACTTTAACCAACCTCCTATGACACTTAATGATGTTGACTACTGCTTCTCCCCTTGACTTTTTTAATATAGCCATTCCCAGTTCTTATACTGCTACATTCTTTCTTCAACACCTTCAAGGATCCAAATGTTAGATTTTTAACAGACAAAAATTTTAAAGGCACTATTATAATTACAATAAATGACATTAAGTAAAAGCCATTCACAATGAATAAAAAAATAGAAAAACCAAAGCAGAGAAAACAGAAACTACAAAAAGAAAAGAACCAATGTGTGTGTGTGTGTGTCTGTGTGTGTATATATATGTGTGTGTGTGTGTGTATATATATATATATATATATACTTTTTTTTTTTTTTTTTTGAGACAGAGTCCCATTTTGTCTCCCTCATTAGAGTGCTATAGTGTCATAGTTCACAGCAACCTCAAACACTTGAGCTCAAGCTATTGTCCTGCCTATCTCCCAAGTAGCTGGGACTACAGGCACCTGCCACAACACCTGGATATTGTCTTTTCTTTTTTTCTTTCTTTTTTTTTTTTTTTTTTTTTTTTTAGTGACAGGGTCTTGCTTTTGCTCAGGCTGGTCTCAAACCCCTGAGCTCAAGCAATCCACTCACCTTGGCCTCCCAGACTGCTGGGATTATAGGCATGAGCCACCACACCAGCCCAAATGTATATTTTACAATAGAAACATATTGTATCAGAAATAAATTACTGGATAGCTTAATGGCAGAATGCATAAGAAAGAGGCAGTGAATTTGAGAATAAAAAGTATCCAATCTAAATAAAAGAATTAAGACTGAAAAATGTGAGCCTCAAAAATGGCTAGAAAAAATATAAAAGGTTTTATACTTATAAAAGTATATTCCCTGAAAAGAGAAAATAAAGGAGAAACAAAATTTAAACATTATCCAAATTTGGCTAAAGATATAAATTTTTAGATTCAAAACTCTCAGGATAAATACAAAAACAACTACATCCAGTCAAATTTTAGAAAACCAAACCTAAAGCAAAATCTTGAAATAAGCCAGAGAAAAATGACATACAACATTTAGGAAAACAAAGATTCAAATGACAGTGGACTTCTCATTTGAAATTGTAAAGGTAATAAAATAAAGGAATGATAATTTTAAGTTAACTTTAAAGTGCTGAAAGACAAAATACTGTCAACCCAGAATTCTATATCCAGAAAAATATCCTTGAAGAATTAAGATAAAATAAATCCACTGCCAGATAAAAGAAAAAAAAAAATTCTTTCACAGCAGACTTGAACTATCAGAAATGAGAAAGAAAATTCTGTAAATTTCTCTAAAGCGAAATGCCAATGTATCAAACTCACATCTTTACGAAACAATAAAGAACTTCAGAAATGGCAAATATCTATAAAAACTACCATTTTCTTCTTAATGTCTTTAAATTGCACATAACTGAATAAAGCAAAGATTGTCTTGTAGAATTTATAATGTGTATAGATGTAATACACATGACAATTATAGCTGAAGCAGGTAGAGATAAAAAGTTACAAGGTTCTAATTTACATGAGATTATAATACTAATAAACTATGAAAAATTAATGACATAACAATCTCCAGAGAAATGATTAAAAAATGCAGAGGTATAACTAAAAATCTAGTAAGTAAATTAAAATGCAATTCTAAAAAATGTTCAAATAATCCAAAATCAAGTAGGACAAGAAGAAAGAGGAATTAAAAAACAGTAGGACAACCTATATATATATCATCATCACCCTCTTAATAGCCTTATCTAAAATATGTACGGTTACCAGGACACAAACCTCAGCTTTCTCTACACCTTCTCTCAGGAAAATGTCATTCTACTCCCATTACTTTACCAATCTGTTGGCTCTTAATCCTGCTCTTCCTTCATAACATCTATACTGAGCTTTTCATTTTTTCTCCTTCTTTATAAGGTATAAGATTGTATAAGCTATAATTATAACATCGTATGGTTACATTTCTAACACAGATAGCTACAACACATACAAGAAAAACATAAAGAAGTGAGAAGGAAATGGAACCATACTGGAAGAAAAGTTCAACATTTACTCAAATTAAGCACACTGAATTACACTGTAATAAAACACATATTCTAATTACTACTGGAACCACTAAGAAGAGAATTAAGATTCTCAAAACCTAAACATAGTACTGAAAGCTCTAGCCAGAACAATCTGGCAAGTGAGAGAAATAAAGGGTATCCAAATCAAGAAAGAGGTCAAACTATAATAGTAACTTGTCACTGATAATATCTCACATCAAAGACTCCACCACCAGACTCCAGGAATTGATAAATAAATTCAACAAAGTCTCAAGTTACAAAATCAATGTACACAAATGAATAGCATTTCTACATACCAGTAACTGTCAAGTTGAGAGTCAAATCAAATATTCAATTCCATTCAGAATAATTACAAAGAAATAAAATACTTAGGAATATACTTAACCAAGGACGTGAAAGATCTCTGCAAAGAGAACTAAAATATACCAAGGAAAGAAATCACAAAAAAAAAAAAAAAGAAAGAAAGAAAGAAAGAAAGAAAGAAAGAAAGAAAGAAAGAAAGAAAGAAAGAAAGAAAGAAAGAAAGAAATCACAGATAACACAAATAGAAAAACATCAGGCTCATGAATAGGCACAATCAACATTATCAAAGTGTCCATACTCACCAAAGTGATTTACACATTCAATGCAATTCCCACCAAAACACCAATTCCCATCATATTTCAGAGATCTAGAAAAATAATCCTATCTTTTGTTTGGAACCAAAAAAGAGTCTGCATGGCCAAAGCAATCTTAAGCAAAAAGAATGCATCTGGAGGCATCACATTACCAGACTTCAAACTGTACTGTAAAGCTGTCATAACCAAAACAGTATCATACTGGTACAAAATAGAGCCATAGACCAATAGAACAGAACAGAGAACCCAGATACAAAACCTACAACCAACTGATCTTTGAGAAAGTAGACAACAACACAACCTGGGGAAAAGAAGCCCTATTAAATAAATGATGCTGGGAAAACTGAAAAGGCACATGCAGAAGAATGAAACAGGACCCCTCTCTCTTTCCACTTACAAAAATTAATTCAAGATGGATAAAAGACTTATATGTGGGCCGGGCACAGTGGCTCACACCTGCAATCTCAGCACTCTAGCAGACCAAGGCAAGTGGATTGCTTGACCTCAGGAGTTTGAGATGAGCCTAAGCAAGAGCAAGACCCCATCTCTACTAGAAACAGAAAAACTAGCTGGGTGTAGTTGTGCACATCTATAGTTCTAACTACTTGGGAGACTGAATAAGAGGATTGCTCAAGCCCAAGAGTTTGAAGTTGCTATGAGCTATGATGCCATGGTACTCTCTCCCCACAGTGACAGAGTGAGGCTCTGTCTCAAAAAAAAAAAAAAAAAAAAAAAAAAAAAAAAAAAAAATACTTAATTGTATGGCATGAAACCATTACAATTTGTATAAGAAAATATAGAAAATACTCTTCTAGATGTTAGCCTACGCAAAGAATTTATTACTAAGACCCCAAAAGCAATTATAATATAACAACAACAAAACTAAATAAACAGGGCTCGATTGCATTAAAGACTTTCAGCCTAGCAAAGGAAATCAACAGACAACCAAGAGAATGGAAAAATATACTCACAAACTATACACCTTATAAAGGGCTAATATCGAGAATCTACAAAGAACTACAAGTCAGCAAGGAAAAAACAAACAACCCCATTAAAAAGTGGAAAAAGACATGAAAAGAAGTTTTTCAAAAGAAGATATACAAATAGCCAACAAACATATGAAAAAATGCTCAATATCACTAATCACCAGAATTACAATCAGACATCTCCTTACCCCTGTCAGAATGGCTATTAAATTTTTTTTTTTTTTTAATAGATGCTAGTGTGGTTGCAGAGAAAGGAAGGCTTATACATTGTCTGTGGGACTGCAAATTAGTACAACCTCTCTATGTGACATAAAACCAGTATGGAAAAAAAAAAAAATTAAAAAAAAAAAAAAATGCCAGTATGGAGATTCCTCAAAGAATTAAACACAGCCTTAATAATTCAATCCAGCAATCCCACCACTGGGTATCTACCCAAAGGAAACACAGTCATTTTATCAAAAAGACGCATGCACTCAAATGTTTATTACAACACAATTCACAATGTACAAAAAAAGTGTATCTCCTTAGTATTTTGAGATTAAAAATTATTTTTTAAAAAATCAACAGATAACACAAAAGAAGAGTAGCACCATATGAGAAGAATGTACAAGATATGAAACAAAAAAAAATAGAAAAATGGCTAATATAAATCTAATCCACATCACTTAAGTATTATATCATATATTAATTGGAAGCACTAAAACACTTAAATTAGGTAAAGAACAAGACCTAACAGTGTTATTTTCAAGAAACACACTTTAGAATCAAAGATACAAACAGGTTCAAAATTAAAAAAAAATTTTTTTAAGTATAATATGGAAAAAGTAATCATAAGACAGCTGGAATGACTATATTATTACTTTTAGACAAAACGAAGTGTAGAAATGTTACTGGAGACAGAAGGATATTTCATAATGATGAAAGAGTCAAGCAATCAGGAAGATGAAATGACTATAAATGTACACACAGCTAATGACACCACCTCAAAATAAATGAACCAAAAACTGCCAAAATTAAAAACAGAAATTTAAGTTCAACAATAACACAAAGATTTCAGTATCCAACTCTTAATAACTGATAGAACACATAGATAGAAAATAAACAGGGAACGGGCCAGGTGCAGTGGCTCACACCTATAATCCTAGCACTCTGGGAGGCTGAGGCAGGTAGACTGCTTGAGCTCAGGAATTCAAGACCAGCCTGAGCAAGAGCAAGACCCTATCTTTACTAAAAATAGAAAAATTAGCAGGGTGCTGTGGTGGGTGCCTGTAGTCCCAGCTACTCAGAAGATTGAGGTAAGAGGATCACTTGAGCCAGGTGTTTGAGGTAGCTGTAGCTATGATGACCCCACAGCATTCTACTCAGTGTGACAAAAACAACACAGGGAATAGAAGAGTTGAACAACACTATCCACTAGCTTGACCTAACAGACATTTACAGAACACTCCCCACAACAACAGCAGAATATACTTTCTTTGCAAGTACACATGGAAGTAAAGAAACTTGCTTTTTATTTAATATTCTAAATTTAGGCCTACATGACAATTCATATATAGTTCCACATATGAACTGTATGTTCCACTGATCATATTTTTCTGTTTTTTGGTTGTTGTTTTTTTTGTTTTGTTTTTTATTTTGTTTTGTTTGGTTTTGAGACAGAGTCTCACTTTGTCACCCTCAATAGAGTGCCATGGCATCATAGCTCACAGCAACCTCAAACTCTTGGGCTCATAAGATTCTCTTGCCTCAGCCTCCCTAGTCACTGGGACTACAGGCACCCGCCACAATGCCCGGCTATCTGTTTGTTTAGCAGGCCCTAGCTGGGTTCAAATCCACCAACCCCAAAGCATGGGGCCGGTGTCCTAACCACTGTGCCATGGCACTCCCTGATCATATTTTTTCATTTGAAATAAAGTTTATAGGAACTCAGACCTACCTGTTCATTCACGTATCATCTGTGGCAGCTTCTGCACTACAGGGTAGAGCTGAGTAGCAGTGGTGACAGAAACCATATGGCCCACAAAGCCTAAAACATGTTCTGTCTGGCTCATCATAGAAAACACTGGTTATTCTCTGCTCTCGAAAAGTGGCTCTCAATTTTGGAACCATCTGGAAAGCTTTAACTATAATAATTTAATTGGTCTAAACTGAGCCCAGGTATGGGGATTATAAGAGCTCTATCATCCATAATTTATTACTGAGAATAGTTGTAGAATCTGATTATAAAGCTCCAGTGTGGCTATACATTTTGTTATTTAGGTTGTTTCTTAATCTTTGATATTACAAACAACACTGCAATAAGCATCTCTAAACACTCTTTCTTAGCATTTTTATTTTAGTCCAATACATATCTGAAAATGCATATGCTGAATCAAATGCCAAGTGCACTTTACATTTTAATACACGATGCCAGATTTTCTCCAGAGCTTGTAATAATTGTTATATCACGAACAGCATAGGAGTGTATTCCCTAAACCTTTGATAGCACTAGACATTATTATTCTAATTTTTGCCCTCTGACTAGTCAAAGAGCAGTTACTAAATTTTAAGGAAGTAAAGAAATTCTGTATGTTTACTGGTTGTGTGCATTTCTTCTTCTTTGAAGTATGCATTCCTAATCTTTCACTGTCAAAAGGATAGCTAATTCTGGGACAATCTTTCACTACTAACTTATACTATATTGGCGGGCTAATCCTATGTACTACAGAGTCACTGTATTACACTCTCCCAGAGGCCAGTACTTAGGAATTGGTTTCCCAATGGCGGGTGACAGGGCAGAATGTGGGGCAATCTTCTGGGAGTGGTATGGTTGGGAGCACTTTTCAGCGGTGATATTGGACTAGGGCAGCAGTTCTCAACCTGTGGGTCGCGACCCCTTTGTAACAATGAAAATACATCCTGCACATCAGCTATTTACATTATGATTCATAATAGTAGCAAAATTACAGTTATGAAGTAGCAATGAAAATAATTTTATGGTTGGGGGTCACCACAACATGAGGAACTGTATTAAAGGGTCGCAGCATTATCAGGCATTAAGAAGGTTGAGAACCATTGGACTAGAGGCTGCCAGGCTGCAATAGGAAGTACAGTGGTGGGAAAAATGGACAAACATGCTACCTAGAGATTTGGAAGACTTGGAGTTTTTCTGTTTCTTTTTGTTAGTTTTGTTTTGTTTTGTTTTAGAAAGAGACATTTCATATAATAATACAGTGAAAATACCTGATACATTTAACTTTGCACTGACACAATGAAAATCATTATAGAACTGCCTTAGTTGATAACTAAGTTATTTCCAGAGCTTAGAATCCAATATTGTGACTTTATGAATTAAAAGGTACAGGTATTTTAAATTTTGCTAGAAACCAATGCAATCTATTAGAGATCTTTCCTGGGCTTTGGCTATCCCCAAATGCATGGACTGCATAGGAGGAAGTTATCAAAATAAATTAAAGGTCTATGACCACCTAGAAGGGCTAATGGATACTAAGCGTCTAAGAACAGTAAATGCCTGCTAAACATTTTGTTTCAATCACCTGAACCTTCAGAATAATGAAATGACAAAAAATTAAAGAAATATTATAGTTGTTGGACCTCATTTTAACAGAAATGCCTTTAACAAATGTATCACTGTTAAACACCAAAGTAGTTGCTGATTTTCCCTTATTCAGGAAAAAAGGTGTGTGCATGTGTATGTTTAAATCAAGCACAGGTTTAGTCTTATCAAAGTCCTTTTTTTTTTACTATCTATTGAGATAATTATATGAATTTTATTTGGCCTATTGAAATAATTTTATACTAATATATTTCCTGATATGTTAAAGCATTTTGCATTCCTGAAATAAGTGTTCTGTTAGCAATGATATTCATCTTTCAGTGTACACAGTTAACTCACTAATGATTTGGGCTTTTTCACATTATATTTCTAAGTGCAAAGTCAATATTCCCAAGTGCAAAGTCAGTATTCTCCAGATACTCGGCCAAAGTTTTGATATCAATTTAGTAGCACTAGTTTCATAATATATAGAAATAATGTCTAATTAAATTCATGTAATATTTTTAACCTTTTTTATACACTTCTTATGTAAATCTCATGACAACCTTGTGACATCTGCTATCTCTATTACAGAGATAGTACAGCTATATGCTAAAGATCCAACAGCTTCGTTAATGTACCCATGCACTGAATTGCAGAGCTTGAATTTCAAAGTAGGGATCACACTAACAACCCATATTCTATACTCCCTAAAATCTTTTTGTCAGTATTCTACAAAGAGCACTGGAATTAGATACTATTTGAAAATGGGACGGGGGATGGCAATCATATATAAGTTAAATTGTAATCATTGTAAGAAACAAAACTGAAGATCAAATTCCTCCAAAGTTTTTCACTTATCTACTTCTTGAGTTAATCTGAGAAAGTTCCATTTTACAAAAAATATCCATTCATCAAAAGTTTGAATACTTTTAACATCCACTTTTAAAGAATTAGAAAAACATTCCAAAAACAAAAAAGAGATTAAAGCTTACCCTGACTTTGAGCCAGATGAAGAATTTTTGATGTAACATGTCTGGCAGCATCTGATTCTGTAGACTCAGTGTTGATCTTCTCCAGCTGAGCCAGGAGTCCCACAATCCGAGAATTATTGGTAAGGCTAAAAAAAATGTAGAATGTTAGAGCACAGTCTACATCAGTGGTAAATTTAATATTAGAAAGATTGCTGTTTCCAAAAACAAATCTACTATCACTAAAGCATTAAGCATCTACACATGTCACATTTTCTTACTGTATTTTATAACATACTGTTGGTAAAATTCTACTGATTTAAGTAGAAAAAACACATTCTAATTCAGAAAACCACAAATCAAATGAGCCAGGCATTGTGGTGGGCACCTGTAGTCCCAGCTACTGGGGAGGCTGAGGCAAGAGGATCGCTGGAGCCCAAGAGTTTGAGGTTGTTGCAAGCCACAAATCTCACAACAGAGTGAGATTCTGTCTCAAAAAAGAAAAGCATGAATCACAAATGTCCCTTCAGCTCTGCCCAGGAATCCTACATCATACCCAGAAAGTTCACCTTTCTACTTCCTAAGAAGACTTTTCACACTTTAAAGCTCTACTCAGAACTCAATCTTTCCTCCTACCCCACTCCACTCTCAGTTAATGCCCTGCTTCATAACTGTTATAAAATTAAACAAAAATACACTCTCTTCCCACCACCAGATCCTTAAACATATCTATTCCACCCAGTTCCCATTCAGCATGTAAGTATTCGTACATATGCAGATAAAGCAAAAGAAAAACTCCTGCCCCTCACAGACTGTACATTCAATTGGTGTGAGACAAAAAATAAGTAAATATATAACTACAAAATACAGTATGCCAGGTGATGAGAAATGTTATGGAGAAAAAGCAGGTTGGGGGAATAAAAGGTACAGGGTGGGGATCAATTCAAGACAGAGTGATCAGAGAAGACCTCATTGAGAGGTACCATTTAAGGGCAGGCCTAAAAGAAGTTAGGAGTAAACCAGGCAGATACCAGCAAAAAGAGCTAGCCAGAAAGGAGGAGTCAGAAGCACCAAGATCCCAGGGCAGGAGCATACGTGCTCTGTTCTGTGAACAACGAGGTCACCGGTGTGGCTGGACTAGACTACTTAAGGAAGAATGTAGTAAGAGAAATACCCATAAAAGATGTAGAGGTTGAAAACAATACTGAGCATATTGTTTGACAATGTAACTAATACACCATCATTTTGTAGAATAGTTACCACTTTTTCAGCCAGCCAGTATAGCATAAAAATAAAAATAAATATCGTGTATAAATCTCCAAATAAAAAAGCTAAAAAATACTTTAAGAATACTTCTCCCCCAACAGCTCTGTTGGAGACAACGTCTCTTCTCTCTCCCTCTAGACTGCCGTCGTAAGTGAGACAGGGTTTTTTGGTAGAGACAGGGTTTCACTTTGGCTCACTCCTGCTTAGTCTCTGACATCTGAGCTCAGGAAATCCACCCGCCTCGGCCTCCCACAGCGCTGGAACTACAGGCATGAGCCACCACACCAAGCCAGCATTAACCATTTCCTAAAACATAAAAATTATTTAAATACATATATCTATAACCTACTATCATACCAAAAACAGTAACAACAATCCTTTAATATCAAAATCTGTGTTCAAATTTCCAAAATTCTTGCTCTCATTTTCTTTAACAGTTTACAAATCAGAAACCAAGCAAATCTATAAACTGCATTTGTCTTTTTATCTACAGATTTTTTATTATTCTTTTTTCCATGAAATTTATTGTTTAAAAAAAAGTTTAATTTTTTATAGTACAGGTTCCTGCATTCTAGATTTTGCCATTACATACCCATGGTTTCAATAAGTTTCTCTATTTTCTATACATATTTTCTGTAAACTGATAGTCAGATCCAAAGGTCTAGTCTGATTACAGCTTGATCTGTTGACAAAAATTCAAGTAGTACTACACTCTTCCATAAGGAGGCAGATAATGTCTGGTTATCTTTTGTAAGATATGCAGTCACTAATCATCATTTCTTAAATCCATCACTTTATTAAAGGTTGAAAAATAATAACTCTATCATTCCATTCCTTCTTCACTTACAACTGAGGTTATTTCCTCAGAGAATTATAGATAGCTCCATAAATATTCCATTCTTTATGGTTACCTAGAGGTATGGTTCATTAAAGAAAAGCAAAATAAACACTGGATTTTTAATTTGCTTGTATTTACCAGTCTTCAGAAGAATGGCTTCATTTCCTAAAATCTTCCACAAGTTCCCAATGAAGTATATTGATTTCATGTATCAATATTAATTCACAGATTTAAACATATTTGATGTTTTGTTTTGGGGGTTTTTTTGCAGTTTTTGGCCAGGGCTGGGTTCCAACCCACCACTTCCGGCATATGGGGCCAGCACCCTACTCCTTTGAGCCCTAGACGCCACCCAAACATATTTGATGTTTTATCTACTGCAGTTATTTTATTTTACTTTATTTTCTTGAGACAGAATCACACTATCTCACCCTCAGTAGAATGCCGTGGCATCACAGCTCACAGCAACCTCAAACTCTTGGGCTTACATGATTCTCTTGCCTCAGTCTCCCAAGTAGTGGGACTACAAGGTGCCCACCACAATGCCTGACTACTTTTTGGTTGTAGTTGTCACTGTTGTTTGGCAGGCCTGGGCTGGATTCAAACCCACCAACTCTGGTGTATGTGGCTGGCGCCTAACCGCTGAGCGATAGGTGCTGAGCCTCTACTGCAGTTATTAATGCTGAAACTGTCTCATCTTTGATCAATAAGAACCTCTCTAAGTTGGCTCCCAGTTCTTTTGCTACGATCTTAATTTTTGACAGATTGTTTAAAAACATATTGGTTTTCTAGTCTGACAAAGCTCTTATTCACCAGCAACTCTCAAAATGTGGTCTATAAAACTTTGAAGGTACTTGAAACCTTTTCACAAAATCTGCTAGGTCAAAAACTATGTTCATAAAAATACTACACAATTTAACTTTGACACTATGTTGACGTTTGCACGATGGTCCAAGGCAATGATGGATAAAAAGGTGATGCCACAGCACAAATCAAAGTAGTAACATCAAATTGTGCTACAGGTCACATCACATTTTCCACCAGCATCCACTCGTAATCATAAAAAGACAGTTTCACCCATGAGTACACACCATCCTAACATTCTGTGTGCACAAAAACACTTCTGCTGCACACTGAAATCTGACAGTTATCTTGGGCTTGAGAAAATACATGTGACTGACTTGCAAATTGAACTAACCACTTTTTTTCATAGAGCATCACTTTTACTTCAAAAACCAATGAACAGACAACAATGATTCAGACTGGGATATTCTGCCAGACATTTTTCTAGAAGTAAGCAAAGTGAGTCATTTCAAGGAAACAACTGATATATTTATTGCCTATGATAAAACTTGAGCTTTCAAGCCAAAATCAGAATTTTGGAAAACTTCAATCTAATCAGCATGACCTTGACAATTCCTGAATATTTAAAGAATTTTCACATAAAGTCAGTGGTGACACTGACAGATATAACTTTTTAATATTGTGTAAAAAGAAGGATCAATGTTTACATTCCAAGTTCTGCATAACTCACTACACCAATTATTTTCCAAATGATCAATGTATGATGTTATAAATCCAGATAAGGGTAAAAGAATTATTCAAAGTGCACAACAGACCAATGGATTTTAATATTAACAGTGTGCAGAAAAGTTCACTAATATGGCTTCAGATTCCACATTGAAATTAACCTTTAAGAAACTACCACTTACCAAATCTTAGTATAATATCAAAAACCATTTCAATTAGAACTTCAAAGAATAGTTTATTTCCAAAGTATGTATATATGCTATCATTTAAAACTATTTGTTCCTCATTTATAACTATCACTCTTGCTTCAATCACATTTTTACTATTTTTCTCCAAAAACACACAATTTTATTTTCTCCCACTATAAATCAAAGAACAATAATTTCAAAAGGTTATTAAGCACTCCTTCCATTTACTAATTACATATCCCAGATCTTTTTCTTCATATCCTTCAACAATAAGAACACAAAAACAACATACACACACACACAAAAAAAAATGCATGTGTATAAAGAATATGTACACATACATATAATATATGTGGAATCAGAAGCAGGTAAGAGAATCCAGTTATCTTCCATTAAGCCAGAGATTAAAGAAATCTGCAAAAATGTAATAAAAGTATGCCACACTTCTCACAAAATATTTTCTGTGTAGGAAAATATTAATTTTTAATACAAAGATCTTATACCTTATGCCATGGGTTGTTTATTCTTATTTTCAAATGAATTGATAAGCTTTTTTTTTTTTAATGCTTAGGGATTTACTGAAGGTACAGGAAACCAGGTTATACTGACTGCACTTGTTAGGTAAAGTCCCTATTACAATTGTGTCTTGACCCAAAAGGTGTGTCACACACCAAGACCCCACCCCCTCCCTCCTGCCCTCTCTCTGCTCTTCCTTTACCCCACCTCTCCCTCCTTCTTTCTCTCTCTGCTCTCCCCTTCCCGCACCCCCACCTTATCATTAATTGTCATTAATTATCCTCATATCAAAATTGAGTACATAGGATTCATGTGTCTCTATTCTTGTGAAGCTTTACTAAGAATAATGTCTTCCACTTCCATCCAGGTTAATATGAAGTTAATGTAAAGTCTCCATTTTTGTAATGGCTGAGTAGTATTCCATGGTATACATATACCACAGCTTGTTAATCCATTCCTGGGTTGGTGGGCATTTAGGCTGTTTCCACATTTTGGTAACTGTAAATTGAGCTGCAATCAACAGTCTCATGCAAGTGTCCTTATGATAAAAGGATATTTTTTCCTTCTGGGCAGATGCCCAGTAATGGGATTGCAGGATCAAATAGGAGGTCTAGCTTGAGTTCTTTGAGGGTTCTCCATACTTCCTTCCAAAAAGGCTGTATTAGTTTGCAGTCCCACTAGCAGTGTAAAAGTGTTCCCTTCTCTCCACATCCACACCAGCATCTGCAGTTTTGAAATTTTGTGATATGGGCCATTCTTGCTGGAGTTAGATTGTATCTCAGGGTGGTTTTGATTTGTATTTCTTTAATAATTAGGAATGATGAGCAATTTTTCATGCGCTTGTTAGCCATTCGTCTGTCTTCTTTACAGAAGGTTCTATTCATGTCTCTTGCCCATTGATGTATGGGATTGTTGGCTTTTAACATGTGGATTAATTTGAGTTCTCTATAGATCCTAGTTATCAAACTTTTATCTGATTCAAAATATGCAAATATCCTTTCCCATTGTGTAGGTTGTCTATTGGCTTTGATTGTTGTCTCCTTAGCTGTACAGAAGCTTTTCAGTTCAATTAAGTCCCATTTGTATATTTTTATTGTTGTTGCAATTGCCATGGCAGTCTTCTTCATGAAGTCTTTCCCCAGGCAGATATCTTCCAGTGTTTTCCCTATGCTTCCTTTGAGGATTTTTATTGTTTCACGCCTTAAATTTAAGTCCTTTATCTATCTTGAATCAATTTTTCTGAGTGGAGAAAGGTGTGGGTCCACTTTCAGTTTTTTACATGTGGATATCCAGTTCTCCCAGAACCATTTATTCAATAGGAAGCCTTTCCCCCAAGATATGTTCTTATTTGGTTTATCAAAGATTAAGTGGTTATAAGATGTTAGTTTCATTTCCTGGTTTTCTATTCGATTCCAAGTGTCTATGTCTCTATTTTTGTGCCAGTACCATGCTGTCTTAACCTCTATGGCTTTGTAGTACAGCCTAAAATCTGGTATGGTGATGCCCCCAGCTTTTATTTTATTACTGAGAACTGCCTTAGCTATACAGGGTTTTTAATCCATAGGTTTTTAACCAGCTTATACTTAATTCACTTAATATCAATATTTAAAGAACAGCCTGAAATGTAAACAGTTTTTAGAGCCTTTCTAATCTCTTT